>JZKD02S1339325.1:0-11692 GCA_000966675.3 Picea glauca | reverse complement strand
GTAATTTCCTCTTCCTTTGTTTAACAAACTGGAAGAATTAAGGGTTCGTCCCCATATGGGCCCTTCAATGTGCAATTTAGTGAGTCCAAAGAAGGAAAACTCAGTGGTTTTTCATGTTTAGAGAGTTTGAAAATAACTTAAAGGAGACTCTAGGGTTTTCCTTTTTCATGTAACCTTTACGAGTCTGAAAAAGAGATAAAAGTATACTCGGTTACATTCTCATGTTTTTTTCGACCATGAGAAATAACAAAGACCGTGTTCGTCAGTGTTACAAGGTTTATCGAAAAATATACTGCTTCAAGACCTGCAAATATAGACAATAATGCATCTAGGGTATTAGTGACTCCTCAAAAAAGATTTAAAAACCCAAAAGAAAATTTATATTAGCAAAAATCAACCCTATAATAGTGAAATAGGGTTAGAAATTTCATTTACCATTTCATTTTCACCAATTTCTTCTAGCTTTGGTATATTCAACCTCGGAGGGATATTTTCAAGCTGTGGGCACCAGAGCTCTGGTTGACCGTTTTTGCATTTTTCTGGACTAGGTTGGTCACTTAACCATTCTAGTCATTTCTCATGGTTTAGAATTGTATTTTAGGTAGCTTTTAGGCTGTTCTGGGCTTCCTAGGAAGCCCTAGGCACCGAACTAGATCGATGCTCCCTAAAAGGGGTGAGGGGAGCGTCGATCATGTTTTCGGTGCCTAGTGCATGTGCCTAGGGAGAGCTAGTGCCCTGTGGATAAGCTTAGGGGAGTACCAATGCATAACTGAAAAAAATGTTGCTTTTATGTTAAAAATACCCAATTTTTCATTATGAGGGATTGACTAAAAGCTATTAAATGTATGTTTTTGCAATTTACATGAATTAGAACCATGATCGAATGGAAATAATGCAAGCACAATATTGACGATATAGCCGCATTGCAAAACCCTCAAACAAGATCTTCTTTGAAGAATTGTTGCCTCCTCAAGTATTTCAAATTACAAAAGATGAAGAAAGAAGTTTTATTACTTGAGTATTTGATTGGACTATGGGATGATGTCGACCAGGCATTTCGTATTGGACCACAATTTCTCAAAATTGATATCGATGACATGTACTTTTTGACTGACCTCTCAAGAAGAGGGGCTCCTATAATTTTGTTTGGGCATCAGGAAACTCCTCATCCTACTGAGGTGTATGTGGCTGACCATTATATTCTAGGGTCACGATTAGTCGGGGGACGAATCGTGATCAAGGATGTTAGAGATTTGGCACTAAGATCTATTTTATTTTCCATTACCAACCTAGAAGGTAGAACGAGTGCACATTTGGCTTCAAAATCTCAAATGTCTTATGCTCTACAATGCGTGGAGCCTGAATTATTTAACTGGAGTGCAAGATTCCTTCAGAATGTGAAGGATCAAATCACAAAGTGCAGGATTGGGAGGTAGAAATAGTTTGGCTATGGCTCTTTCTTGGTTTTGTTTTTTTTGGAGAGAATACCCCAGATGCATCCATAGATTGCACCGATGGAATGAACGGTGACTGAGCCATGCATGGAAACATGGACAAGTTTGTCCTTGATATTGGGGACCGACTCAAAGTTCAAATTCACGACTGATTTCTTCGCTTTGTGGTGAAGGCAGTTAATTGTTATCAAGGACTTTCCATATGTTGGAGTGGATTTTTGGGGTAGCGTGGACTTAGTAATTCCAGAGGGTATTGACTAGGATGTGTCAGGTACGAAACCAAACCTTGTCATGTGTTTTTTGATTTTGTATTTTATATTATTTTTATGTGTACAAAGAGGGATTTTAACATATTTTTTGTTTCATCATGCAGATAGAGGTGCATCACGTCTGATAGAGATGTCGACACTAGGGCGTCTTGGAGACATGCAGATATCTATGGAGCAAGAGGTGGTAGTGGGAGGACTCTGGGAGGTTCAGAGGAACCTCTGAGGTCTTACTATGGGTGTCCCACATCTCAGGAGGCAAGACATACCTCTTCATTTGCAGAGGCATACAATGGGGTTTCCTGAGAGTTTGAACCTCTTGCTCCGACGAGTGGCCCGTGTAGTGGTGGGCTTCTCAGAGCACAATGTGGTGTAAGAGGACTAGGATCCTTCATATGTTTTGTAGTCTTTTCATGATGATATCATGGGCTTTAGGGCCCATATTTTTTCCTATTATGTACTTTTTGATGTAAACAAACTTTTTCTATCACACATTATATATATATATATATATATATATATATATATATATATATATATATATATATATATATATATATTCAAGTTTTGTGGTGCCAATGATGTTACAAATTATCTTGTGTGATGTTTTTAATGTACATGTGATTCATTTTATTTTGAAATTTTTATCTATGAGGAAGATACCGATCTAGAATATAATTTTCTAGCGAATCTGATGTTGTGTTGAGTTCTCTTGGTATGTTCCTGTATTGTGTAAATTCAAACATTCTCTCAAGACACCGAAATATTAGGTGGAGACACAATAGGATAGGGTTACGAACATTGTAAAATCAATTAAGCTGACAAACCACGAGTTGAGAGTCTAGATTAATGATTATATGAGATATACCTAGAGAGGAGGCCTCAGTTAAAAGTCCAATGACAACGTTATATTCAACCACATTATTTGTTGCCGATCCTAGGAAAACACCTCCTGAACTCACCAACTCATCAGAGTGGTAAATGACCCAATATGCAGAAGCAGTGTTCTGGGTGTGTTGACTACCACCATCTGCAAACCTGACAAAGATGGGAAAGGGAGATTTCATATGTGCATGCAATCACAAGACAAAGTATAAGCGGCTAAAAAAAAACTCGTACACGCAAGAGAAAAGAAACACCAAATAAAAAATATAGTACAATAGTGTACAAAGCACACATGCCATATGTTCTATGCATAGTAATTCTTGAGGTAAATCCCATTCCTGGTTTCACCGAGATATATTCCATCATAGTCAACTAGCTCGTAGGAACCTCTATGTAATACACATTTTATGATATAGGGTCCATGCCACAGAGGTTATAACTTTCCCGTCCCTAGCTTATCGTGAGCCTGGTCATAAATGAGGACTAGGTCTCCTTATACAAAATTATGAGGTTGAACAGATTTATCATATTGACTCTTCATTCGTTTTTGATACGTCTCGTTAACGAGACCAGCATCGCGACGTGTTTCATCCAACTTAGTCAAATATAGGAATCGTTCCTCTTCAACAAAGGTGTGAGGCAGGAGTTCTACGGTGATTTTCAACAAAGGGATATCACACTCGATTGGTAATACTGCTTCGACACCATATACCAAATGGAATGGAGTGAATCTAGTTGCAGTTTTCAATGAGGTGCGGTAAGCCCAAAGGGTAGAGAAAAGTTGCAAGTGCCAAGAAGTTTTGTTGGCCCCCACCATGCATTGGATCATGGTTTTAAGGACTTTGTTGATAGCTTCAACTTGTCTGTTTTCTTGAGGATAGTAGGGGGATGAGTTTTCATGGTGAAAAACCAACTTGACATGTAACTCACTCATCATCTAGTTTTCAAAATGTGAGCCGTGATCAGTGACAATGGCTCGTGGAACACCAAAGCAAGTGATGATGTGGTTAAAAATGAAGAGAGACGCAGTATGACCATAGTTAATAAATGTAGGCATAGTCTCATCCCATTTAGTGAAATAATCAACGACAACAATGATATAACCATGCCCCTCGCCCGAGGTAGGATTACATTGCATGAAATAAATGCCCCATTTGGAAAAGGGGCTAGTGACAATAATGGGATGTAGTGGAGCAGGGTGGGTGCATGCCTTTTTGTGAAAAACTTAGCACAATGGGTATCTTTTGACAGCCTCAATACAATATTTGAATATGGAGGGCCAAAAATAACCAGCACGTAAAATTTTCTGGGCTATAGCCATCCCAGAAAGGTGACCACCACAATCTCCAAGGTGACAGTCATTCAAAACATGTTCAACCTCATCATGGGTTAAACAACATAGTAGGATAGTACCCATACCACGGTGATACAAAATGTCACCGATGATAAGGTAGCGTTTAGAATGGTGGTGAATACGACGATGTTCTTCACGGGAAATACCAGGCTGAAAAAGTTGGGTTTGAAGATAGAGAATAATATATCCATACTAAGGGTCTGACATGCTAATGAGGAACAAATATTCATCGGGAAGAGAATCACTAGGCTCAGTGTCTTCATCGGCATGGGGAAGATCACAGATAAGTTCCTCAAAAACCAAGGACTTTTTAGCTTTTTATTTGGAAAACTCGAGATCGAACTCTTGAAGAATAATGATCCACTTGGAATATTCCCCCCCAAGGATTTGACGTGTTAGAATATGGTACATGGGATTCAAGTGCAATGACCGTGGTAGTGCGCAACATGATGTAATGGAGAAATCTCTGGATGATAATAAAAACTTCCATAGCCAACTTTTTAACATGTGAATATCGGAGCTTGGGACCAGATAGACTCTTTCTCAGATAGTAGATCACATGTTCATCACCATTAGGGTCCTATGGAACTGACACCATAGAAATAGTGGAAGTAGAGGCTGCCAAATAAAGGATATAGTCTCATGCATAATTCAAGGGATGCAAGAGAGGTGTATGGGTCAATGCATGCTTAAGAGCATCGAAAGATCATTGAGAAGTTTCATCCCAGATGAAAGGAGTGTCTTTTTGCAACAATCACATAAATCCTTTAGTAAGGTCAGCGTAATTACATATAAAATGGAGAAGAAAGTTTGCTTTCCCTTGCAAACTTTGTAGTTGGGTCAGATTGTTGGGAGGAGGTAAAGAAAAAATAACTTTCATTTTTAAGGGATCCACCCTAATCTAATCTTTGGAGACAATGAAACCGATGATTCGAACTGATTCAACAATGAATATACATTTGTGAGGGTTCAAACAGTTACAGTAGAACCGACATCGAAGAAAAATGGCTCGTAAATGACCAATATGGTCTTGTCTATTAAATGAATGGGCAGGCAAATCATCGAGGTAAGGTTTCGCAATATGTTTGATATCATGGAAAGCATACAACATGGCCCATTGGAATGTAGCACCAACGTTTTTGAGACCAAAAGGTAGTTTTCAATAATAAAAAGTACCCCATGGGAAGATGAAGGTTCTCTTATGTTGATCAGCTAGTAGAATGTCAATCTGGTTATAGCCTAAAAATCCATCCATGAAAGAAAATATAACACTGCCAGCGCAATTATCAATGATTTGGTCGATGAAGGGTGTAGAGTAATTGTATTTTGGACAAGCCTTGTTGATATCCCTATAATCGATGCAGAAACGAATGGTTCCTTGTTTTTTAGCAACCAAAACAATGTTAGAAACCCATTTCGTCAAGGGGACAGGATAAATAAAGCCAAATTTCAATAGTTTTTCAACTTCTGCCTTTATGGTCGTCGTTTTATTAGGATGAACTAGGCGAAGTTTTTTTCGTACAGGTTTAACGCCTGGGTAAGTTTTTATTTCATGCACAATGATCGATGGATCGATCCCTGGAATTTATTCATAGCTCCAAGCGAATACATCACATAATTCTTTAAATAAAGAAGTGTAAGCTTCCACTTCCTCGAGCGAACAATTAGCACTGAGATGAACATTTTCCATGATACATTCTTTGATAGAGATATCGATAGTGACGGTGGAAGAAATGTTTCATAAATTCCCCTCGGAAGTAGTATCCTAAGTAAGTATAGGAGATTGGGGAGAATAAACAACATTTGGGGGGGGAATATAGAGTGTATATCTTCCTGAATTTCATCTAGACTAGGAAGAAAATATGATCGATGATGGTTGTCATCCCAAGGTACTTTGTCGATACTAATCATTTCCATAATGGATTCATCTGATGGAAAAATCTATAAGATGTAGTCAAAAGCAGAGGATAAGGAATCCAACCAAGATGGCAACAAATAAGTGTTGGATGACAGTAGATGTTGGTAATCCAAAGAGAGAGAGACAGATTGGATAACATTATATGAAGCCTCAGCAGGACTAAGTGGCATAGCATCACCTAGTGCATCGAATTCCAAAGGACTAGGCACAACCCAAGGATCAGATGATTCGAAATATTGATAGGCCATAGTCGAGATCATATTGATTGTGGCAATATGTTGGGTGGTGGGAGGAAGTGGTGTAGGGAAATTACCCATAAGGGAAGAATATTTTAAAATACCTACACCAACACTTTCATAAGTGATTTTACTATTTCCAAAGAGAAGAATATTTTTGGTGGGAGGAGTGTGAGTGTCGGGGGTGCAGTAATCTAACTAGTTGATAGTGACAATTTTACCTCGATTTGGGAATTGTACACATTGAAACACTGATGAAGCGACAATAGTCATGGCATAAAACAAAATTATTCCTAATAACAAGTTGTAATCAAGGGGAGCATCGACTACCTCTACATCGACATAGATGGTCTTACCTCCCAACTGAATGGCTAAGGACTGCAAGAGTCCATGAGGAAGAAAACCTCACCCATTGAATGCTCGCAACATTGTAGGGAATTGGTTAAGCGCATGGGATTTTATTCCTTTACAACAAGCTAATGAAATGACACAAGTGGAAGCTCCCTCATCCAGTATGGTGTGGTGAAAGTGTTGATTATGAACAATGAAATCAATTTGAAAAGAAAGTTGGTGGGAAAGTCGTGTCTTGAAGTTGTTGAGATTAAATGTGATATTATTTGACGACTTAGGATCAATGGCACTGATGGTGGCCAAGAGCATTCTGCATTGACTTGGGCAATGTTTTATAACTTCAAGAGAAGACATAGAACATGATGGTTGAGCCAAATATTCAACAATGTTGTAGTTTTGGGTGGCACGTGAACTAGGATTAAAAGTTGACTTGCGAATAGTGCTCTTGGGAGGGCGTAAAATAGAGTTGAAAGTAGGTTTCTCAATCTGAAGTGACCCAGATGGAGGACTAACGGAGGAAGGAGATGGATCTAGTGGGGTACCATTAGTGACCTTTTCTTTACCAGGTTTAGCCAACATGTCATACATGGTGGTACGAGTGGTTAGATCAATCCCATTGAACATATAAATATGAGCAATCGTTAAGGCTTCATCACTAGAAGGATGGTTGGAATTGCCCCCTGCAGGAGGGGAAAGTGCTTGAGAAACCATGGGTTATTGTTGAGGAAAAGGTCGTGTTAACATGAAGGGTTGAGAATTCCCTTTGAATTTTTTTTCCACTTCGTCGCGATGCAGATAATCTCAGGTGAAATGATCATCACCACAAATAAGACACGAGAATTTTGGTTTTCACTGTGGTTGCTTTTCAGTAGAAAGTGTGGAGTTTTTGTTTTGGGATTTTAATTATTATTATTATTCTTTTTGGGTTTATTTTTCATTTTCTTCTTATCCCCGGATTGTTGTGAAGAGGTATATTGAACTACATTCACCTTAGATATTTGATTTGGGAGGGAGATAGAGGAGAGTGAATTTGAAATGCTAACGGGTGTCAAAACAAATAAATTAGTTGTTCCATTCGACTGTGATGAAGATTGGGTTTTGACGATACCGATAACTCCATCCACATGTTTCGTGGAAGAAGGTTTGGATGGATCGGTAGGAGTACGGATAACATTTGGAATCAAATCATACAATGTACCAAATAGGTAGTAAACCAAATCTAAGTAATGAGCTCAGGGAATGGCTTCTTCCTCAGTGACCACACCACCCATGGCGATGTCATGAGAAATTGGGGGTAAAATAGATTTAATAAACCACTCTTCCAATATCTCGTTAGGAATGGTTTCTTTAATCAACCTTTGTCATCATCTCCACTCATGAATGTGATTAGAGATATGTACGAAGTTCATTTGACAAAGGGAGGTTAAAAGTTCAGTACCCGTCTCGTAATGGATGGGTAGTTTAAAATGTGTGAGAAAATCCATAGCTAGGGAGTTGAATTCTTGAAAGGAACCATGTTGAAGTTCAATGTACTATTTGGATGCAGATCCCGTGAGTGTGCGTTGAAAAAGACACAAACGTATAGAATCATCCATAAATGAGTTTGATGAAAACCATAAATAGAATTTCATAACATGGTTGTTTGGGTCTTCCCCAGGTTTACCTTCAAATTTGAGGATGTCAGAAGGTAATTTAGCAGGGATTACTGGCCAAAAAGGAAAATGTAATATGGGATCATTTGCCAACCAAGAAAAATCTAGTAGATCTAGTGTGGCGAGAAAGGGTAGTTGTCAGTTAACCTGAGGGTGATATTAATGCGGCATAGGGACACCAGTGGGGTTGTAAACTGGTTGAGGTGGATAATTGTATCCAGTAGGCCCTCCCATATATGGTTTTTGTTGACCAATATAGGTAGGATTCGATTGTTGTTGAGGAAGGTTCATGAGCGGGGTGAAACCGGGTTGATTCTGAGGAGTATAAGTCAGTTGATTTGGTTGTGGAGGATAAATATTTTTCCCTTGAGGAGGGTAAGAAATTTGTCCCTAGGGAGGGTAAACAATAAACCCTAGGGGAGGATAAGGTTTTTGTCCTTGAGGACCCTAGGTGGGATTTGGGACACCCAGATAAGGTTGTCCAAAATACAATCTAGAAGGAATAGGATTTGGTACTCCTCCTTATGGGTTATGGTATGATTCCCCCCCATGGTAAGGTTGATTAAATGTACCTCCTTAAGTTACTCCCAAGGATTGTGAAGGGTTTTCGGTAAAAGAGGGTTACCCCCCTTCCATAGGTTGACTAACAACTATGGTTTGGCCAGTAAAGGGGTTTTTTTCCTTAACAAGAACATGCAAGGGTGGATATCCACTAGGGGGGATGGGCCCACTAGAAGATGGTTACCCCCCAAGAGGGATAGGCTCACTAGATGATGGTTTCCCCCCAGTCTGGATTTGTCCCGCAGTTGATTGTGTATGTATGGAAAGGGTCTGCATTCTTTGATGTAAATGTGTTCCAACAAGATCTTGTGGAACATGAGGAGTTGTAGTCTGAAGAGGTGTAGTGGTGGGAGTAACGATTGAAGTACCTTATGCATGATTAGGTGTTATGACTCCAACATTAAGGTGAATTTGTGTTGACGTAGTAGCAGGATCAATTACCTATTCGATGGGACAATCAATAGTCTGACCGGATGGTCCTGCCTCAACGATAGTAGAGGAAATAAGGTCATGAGGATCAAGATGTGGTTGACTAAAGTCAAACTTTTCATAAAGATCACATCTTGATGGAGTCTTCCATATGGAACGAACAAGTGCTTGTTGTGTATTTACCATGCCAGAAGACCAAACATGAGTTATATATTCATCATAATCACATTGTGTGTATTCCATCTGTGTTTCAGTATATGGCCTCAACGATGAACGTTGAATTTCTTCTTCTATTATGTTACCGAATGAGTTCAATCAAATAAGGAGTGGTTCTATATGAGCTTCTGACACAAGGGTAGTATGAGGAATTTGATCCTCAACTGTAACCAAGGCACTTTTAGGATTTTCTAACAAATGAGTAGCAACGCTCCCAGAGTCAGAGTGATTTTCTACCTCTTCACTGTAAATGTCTTTTGGTGAATTAGGAGGTAAGGGTTCGTAGCCTTCCATAGGAAACCCTTGCATCCTACGTGATCTACGAAGACCTTTATCATCTACAGTCTCAATCTTGAAAAATTATTAAAACAACAACACACGCTAAAAAATCTAGAAGAACCAACAAGCAAACCAACCGTCTCTCAATGAACATACTAGTTGGTGATGAAATCCAACATCACGTGATCAAATTGGGAAGGGGATAGGATATGAGCTGGTGGAACAATTACTGTGGCAACCTGCTTAACGAAATTATGCCTTAGTGCAAGCTTCCACATAGTAATCGTGGATTTACCCTCCAAGGAGCCCGAGTGAGTTTGACCAATGTATGTTCTAGGTACAATGAAGACTTCCCTTCACCATCACCTTGTGTAAAGACCCTAAATAGTATGGATACTAAGGACACCAACTCATAGTCATCCTCTGGGAGGGTACAGTCTAAATTCCAATCCAAATGTTTGGGCAGAATAACAAGTCTGAAATCCTTCAAGAGAACTAAGGACAAGTGGACCAGTAGAACTCCAGAGGACCCCGAACAGATTCAGAATTCACGAAGCACCAAGACCAAATGAAGACATTTGGACCTCAATAAGAACCCCCAATAAACTATATTACTACTACGAATGGTTCAACCTTGGAGGGATAATCTCCGTGGCTCTCCTAAACGCGACGTCGTGCATAACCCCTGTGTGAGAGGGGGATCCCAACTATGCTTATATGAAAATTGGATTTGCTCTCCCTATCGCAAGATGATAAGTTTGTTTTGAATGCTTTGGAGATTTGTACTCACAAACTAATTCAAAGTGCTAATCCTAGTCTAATGTTGGTGGAAGAACCTAAAAAGAAAAAGTTTCTAGATCAATTTTAATTAGCATTGATTTTAGTTGTTGTTCTTTACTCAGAGGTGAATGAGAGTGAAATTGGTGATATTATGAATCGAATCCCAAAGAAGAAAAATAATAATGATAAGCAATCATTTCTTTCAATGAACTTATATTTATGGGAAGGAGGATAATTTTGTTTCTTTCACTATCAAACACAAGAATGCAGAAATTTCATGCAGTTGCTTTCAACAAGAATCCAATCCAATGCTAAACTATTCATAAATTGTTTCTAATATCCAAAAACCAATCATGAAAATATATCTCTTTGTTTAAATATGAACATAAATTGATTTGATTCAATGCTTCTTATTCCAACAAGATTTCACTATTTGCAATTTTAGACAATTGGAAGCAAATGTCATATAAACAAAAAGAACACTCTCACAACAATCTAATAAGAAGCAAAAACAAATCCAAATCCTTCAAAAAGAAAGCCAAAATAACAAAACTAACCCAAGAAATTTTCTTGGAAATATACCAAGATCAAAGCCAAAAGGATAGTACAAAGATATCTGGACTTCCTTGTAACAACTTTGAAATGATCAGATG
This sequence comes from Picea glauca, assembly GCA_000966675.3. Lineage (NCBI taxonomy): Eukaryota > Viridiplantae > Streptophyta > Pinopsida > Pinales > Pinaceae > Picea > Picea glauca. The sequence goes on along the minus strand of JZKD02S1339325.1, from coordinate 658 downwards.
AATGAGAAAGTATCGAAACTGAAATAAAATCCTCAAAGAGAAAGAGTGATTTAAAAAACAAGGAAATATCTTTAAAAATCCAAACAAAGACCAAAAAATATTAGAAAGAAACAAGTTGCAAGATTTATAGAAGCCACGAGATGATAGAACAAGTCTTGAGCAAAAGAAGGACCCAAAAATCACACCCAACACAGGTATCCAACAATTTTTCAAAAGAGAGAAAAATCGACGCTCTTGTTGTATAAGCACCAGAGCACTACAACGCTCCCTAAAGCACTGCAAGGGATCACTGATACTAAAATCAGTTCTCTGGCTGTAAAGGAAGAAGGGCACAAGTTTCTGAGAATGAAAAAGAATCAACCCATACAAAAAAAAACTCAGGAAGGCTTGATCATCAGTCTGTGTGAGATGAATTTAGGACTGAAAACACATGTATAAAAGAGGAAAAAATATAGTGAGTAGGATCTGAAGATGAGCAAAAGCTAAGACAATACCATGGAAAGAAACTGAAACTAAAATCGTTGATTCCCAGTGGAGTTGCCAATTTATATTGTAGGAAAATTCCCCTACGGACATGTGAATTTCCTCTTGGATCCTAGACCCCTATGACCAAGATAGAAAAATGCTAACATTGAACACTGACATTCCTTTAAATGTA
>JZKD02S1339303.1:0-11692 GCA_000966675.3 Picea glauca | reverse complement strand
AATTAAGAATTAAACTAATAAAAACTAAAATCATAAGCATAGGGACATAGAGATAACAAGAACAAAAAGACTCATGTCACCAATGTTTGAGGCTTGATCTATTGATGAAAACAAAGTACCAAGAAGAAAGGGGACTATGAGTCCCTTATTCCTCCAAGAGAAGGCTCTTGGACCCTCACTAGTAGATTTTCTTACAACAAAGAAAATGAAAATGGTGATGAAAGAACTCTTTGCAAATCCACTCAATGGTGAGATGGATTTCTCAATGAAATGGTGCCAATGTGTTCTTGTCAAGGATGGAGTCCTTAAAACAATATAGGCAGCATAACATTACATTGCATTCCTTGAGAAAATGAGGTGCATTCATGGATTTTTATAGCATTGCGTTGGGTTATTGTGTAACTGCTTTGTAGTGTGAAAAGAGGCCATTTAGGGCATTATTAGGTCTTTGACCAGCCCACCATTTAGATCCAGCCCGGATTTGGAGGTCAAATCAGCTTGGGAGCTGAACCATAAGTGGTTGGGAGGCCGACCACATTCATAAATGCATCGTTTAGCAGGTGCGCGGATTTTTGCGCTAACAACCATGCATTGTGTGCATATGCGCGCTTTCTATGTTCCTGTTCCGTGCATGTGCGCACACGCCCAATGTCTGCAAAGCGCTCTTCAATTTTTCACTAATTTGTATAGTTTTTCCCCTTTTTTGAATGTTTTGAGATTAATTCAGGGCCATGAATGACTTCATTACTGTTTGACGATGCTGAGTTCTTGTAACCATGTGCGGACGAAATTTCAGTGATAACAGATGCCCCTTGATGGATGAGGTTAGGAGCATACGTATAGCCGAAATCCATCAATGTTTCTTCTACTGAGAATGTTGTTGTAATATAGAGAAATAGTGGGATCGTTCAGAGCGATCCGTTGGAGAAAAAAGGAACCGGTAGGACCTGACCTTCTATGAGGTGCGCAAAATAGAAAATTGTGTACAAACAAGGCGGGCATGCCCCATGCTCATGTTATGTAACTCTAAAAAAAAATGACTGAAGTGTTGGTCTAGACAACTGAAGCACCCTCAGGGTCGGTGATGATAAAGGCAGAAGACAATTATGAAAAGGAACATACTCTGAATAATAGGCAATGATCGCGGTAATAAGTATTGGTGATGATGCAGGCATTGATAGCCCTACCAAGTTCATAGGTCTTCAGAAAATGATAGAAATAACTGCAATAGTCGCAAAGTAAGACCCACCATAACATGAGAAAGTGTTGGCGTTGAATGTTACGGGGGTCAACGACAGCAGGGAGCAATGGTGTTTCACCCTGTGCCATCCGAGATCTCTCATTGAGTGGAGAATGAGAATCAAGATATTGTCTCCCTTTTGGAAAATGGTGTTGATGTCGACAAAAGGGGAACGCGACTCCTAGAAGCAAAGGGCTTAGGGAAATCTACTAAGGTGAGGAAGTAGCAGAGGTACATGGACGAAGTCAAGAAGTGGGAAGACTCAGGATTGACCTTGGTTGGAGGATGTATGAGATAAAAAGTGGCTGCAACCATGTAATGAGGTCAAGTGTCAGGGGGATGACAAGACCAGTGATAAGTTGTGCCAGAGGTGGGACAAAGTGAACAAATGCAGAGGATAGAGGTAAGTGACCTGTGGGGTACTCTGAATATATGGACGATGCCAGCAAGGGTATATGATGAGTAATGCTCCAACCAAGGGTGAAATGGGTTGCATTTGGCCAAAAGGAGGGAAGCAGGTCGCCAAAGGTGACGACAAAAAGGATAATGAAATGACTGGAAATAAAGGCGTTTTTACAATAAATAATGAATAATTTGGGGAGTAATGTACAAATACAGAAACGAGTGCCCCAGTGTGATATGGGTGGCTCATGGAGGGCAGAATTTTCTTGGAAAATTGATGAAGGGTGGGGGCCCCATTGGTGAGTTTTTGTATGAGGTAGGTGAAATGAAGGTAGGTTCGTAGATGGGCAAACTAATTGTGGATGAAATGGAGGGTTCATGATACTGTGGAGGTGCAGGTAAAAAATAGAATCGTAAATAGATAATCTGGGAGTCCGTGTGGGAAAGATAGCAAAATGAGGAGAAGGAGTATGTGGTTGATTCGCGACATGATGAAAGACTATCGGGACTCCCATCCCTAAAGGGTAATGAAGAACAACATGAGTGTCAAAAGTGACAAAAGGTGCTATGAATGGGACAACTCATGTGGGTAAGAATGCTACCGGGTAACAGTACCGAAGATGCAAAATGGAGGTGTGGGTACTGCAGATCCGGAATGGGGATCCTAGAGGTAAACAACAGAGGGTGTGACTGAAAATGAAAGGGTGATACAATGGGAAAGACTACATGCCAGTGTTGAGTATATACCTGAAGGGGTTATGTCGATGGATGATGAGCAAGTACCTGCACACATGAAAACCAAATACCCAAAGTGAACAATATCTGAAGAGAATCAAAGATATGATCATGTATTTGATAAATGTGACTATGCGCGTGTGTACTTGACCATGATATGAAAAAAAGGCACCCCGGGGGCTCAGGATGAAAAGAGACCCAGGGACTGTTGTGATGTAGGTGATGGGATGATGATCCCGTGGCTGAAGACGGATTGAAAAATGGACACCGTGGGCTCCCGGAATGGTGAATGGGAGTTTGGAAAAAGGCCTATATATAGTTGTAGGGCCCACATTGCCACCTCATTTGTACCTGCTGCAATAGTGACTGGACGAGCAATTTTCAGAGGATATTGGGAGATTTGGGGAGGACGAGGCAGCCAATTGAGGATATGCGAGTATCAAGTTAGTGGTCTGATAATCCTGCATAGAAATAGGTTTTCAATTTTTGGGCAGGGGCTGTACGGAGGGTCGTACAGAGGTATTTAGGGGGTATGGACCCCACATGCGCAGGTGACCTGGTGATAGGCATGCATACGTGCACACCTGCCCACCATATATACATGCATGGGGGTGCGGTAGAGGGAATTTAAGGCGTGCTCGATGGGCGCACCTGTGAGTTGAACAGGTGCGCACTAGTGCGTGTCTGTGGGTTTGACAGGTGCGCACCTGTGCGCGTCTATATGGTGAACAGGCGTGCGTAGGGGCGCACCTGTGAAGAAAACAAGTGCGCACTGATGCACACCTGTGTAGTGCATAGGCGCGCATGTGTACACACCTGTGTAGTGAACAGGCGCACCTGTGTGCATGCCTGTGTAGTGAACATGCGTGCATGTGTGCGCGCCTATGGTTAACAAAACCGCGCCTAAGAGGCAAGGTTGAAGTGTAAAAAACAAGTCTTTTTGATACTTTTGATGGTTGCATGAGCTGATATAGGGATCTGTGTTGTCTGCAGGTGGACGATGGTGACGATGCCAGTGCGGCTGCGAGAGCGAGACTGGGCCCAGTTACGAGACGCCATGGCCATTGAGGGGCCCGTTGTGCATGCGGCTTTGGAAACCTATGGGTTGCTAAAGTTCTTTGAGTGCCCGTTGATATGGGCATAGGAGTATATGTTACAGTTCTTGATCCAGATGTGGAGTCCAGAGCTGCACTTCTTCCTTGTACGAGGAGAGCAGATCCCCTTCACTGCGGTGGAGGATATATATTTCTTCACTAGGCTCCCCTTTCGGGGAATGCCCCTACTGGCGGAGCTGGTGTTGCCCAGGACTATTTTTCTTGCCGATATTGGCTAGAGATACTGCTTAGGTCGGGACTTTATGTATGGGAATGTGGTGAGTATAGCGGCGATAGATTCCCTGGCGCATCACTGTATAACAGCAATGATTGTGTGGGTATATGGGTCACTGGCGACCCAGCAGATTAGTGGTGGCCAACTTTTGGTGCTGGAGAGAGTGTTGTTCAGTGAGCGGTTCTCTTGGGGGCTAACGCTGCATGTGAGGATGGTGGCGCAGTTGGACCACTGTCAGTCCACTGGTGCGGGGGAGTTTTCTTTTGGATCCATCCTAGTGGCCTGGTTTTTAGAGAGGGTGTTGATGTTGCGCCCAAGGATTCTACTGGAGATGTCGGGGGAGCGAGAGCCATGTTTGAGGTGGTGGTCAACAGTTTTGCTTCGTCATGGTGGTGGCGAAGGTGGCCACTTCCTTTCAGCAGAGGTGGCACAGGTATGGTGGCAGATGCCGCAAGTAATACTTCGATACCCCTATGCTGGGGTGGACTTCCGGGGTGACCCGGACATGGTGCTACCTCCAGGGGAGGTGTTTGACCATCGAGGTATGTTTAGTATTGGTGTGAATGTTTTGGTTTATGTTTTTTTTTGAGATAGTAGTCCATATGTATATGATATAGATGTTGATACTATCTATTGTTTTTTTGCATGTGCAGATGTGGCACCTCGCCAAAGTGATTCGAATTTTCCCTAGCCGAAGGTATCGTGAGCGATATCATAAGATAGGACAAGGTTGCCTTGTGGAATGATTGAAGGTTGACATGGCAATCAAAGGTAGCCTTGGATCATTTTTTAGTTTCCTTGTTGTTCTGTAAGGAAGATCGACGATCTTAATCCAGAGACTCCAAGTTCAGCAAGCGCTGCTCCATTGGAGCAGTGTTAGGTAAATAGCTCAATTGTGGTGTGTAAGGTGGGAATTTCGCACTCGATGGGAAGAGTTGCCTCAATCCCATGGACTAAATGGAATGATGTTAAACCAGTAGCGGTTTTCACCGCCGTTTGATACACCCATAGTGCAGAAAATAACATATGATGCCAATTGGTTTTATGTTTATTAACCATGCGCTGTAACATGGTCTTGAGGACTTTGTTAATTGCCTCAACCTGTCCGTTTGACTGAGGGTAATATGGTGAGACAAACTCGTGGGAGAATCCTAACCGATATGAGAGTTCAACGAATATCGAAGTGTTTCCCATGGTCGGAAATGAGTTGGAGGGGTACTCCAAAATGGGATATGACATGGTTAAATAAAAAACGCGCTGCAGTGTCAGCAGTGTTGTTGAAAATGGGCATAGCTTCGGCCCATTTGGTGGAGTAATCAACGGCGACAACAATGTATTTGTGACCATTGCTGGATGGGGGATTACAAGTCATAAATTCGATGCCCCATTTACAAAAAGGGTCGGTAGTAATGACAGGGTGAAGAAGAGCGGGGGGAGCTCGGGCTTTGTTGGCATAGAGCTGATATTGCTCACATCGTTTCACGGCATGAATGCAATCATGAAACAAGGTAGGCCAAAAGTAACCGGTTCGGATAATCTTTTGAGCAGTGGATATACCCGAAATATGGCCCACACATGCGCCATTGTGGCAGTCATTGAAGACTCTGTCGGCCTCGTCAATAGTCAGGCATCGACGAAGAAGGGTGTCGATGCCCCGCCGGTATAGGATGTCTCCGATGAGAAGGTAGTGGGGGGCCTGATGGAAAATACGTCGACGATCATCCCGTGAAAGGTGGTTACCAAAATTTTGACTTCGGAGGTAGATGAGAAGGTCATCGTACCAAGGATCATCCGAGGTAATGTAAAAGAGATGTTCATCGAGAAAGTCGATATTGACGGGGGCACTGGTGGTGTCAGAGGGGAGGGTCGTGACAAGTTCGGTGAGAACGAGGGCCTTCTTACTCTTAGGTGTTGAGAACTTGAGGTCATACTCCTGAAGGATAATGATACATCGAGCGAATTTGCAATTAACTTGTCGACGGCTGAGCAAGTACTGCATAGGGTTGGAATCTGCGACGACCTTTGTGGTGTGAAGCAGAATGTAATGGAGAAGTTTCTGGAATGCGAGGACAACTGCAAGAGTAAGTTTCTCTTCGTGTTTATACTTCAAGGGTGGTCCTGATAGGTTCTTACTAACGTAATAAATGACGTGTTCACGATTGTCATCTCCAAGCTGGATGAGGATGCCAGCTACTAATACAGTTGATGATGATACGTAGAGGATGTAGTCGCGATTATAGTCAGGTGCACTAATTAAAGGTGCATTTGAAGGTGCTTCTTTAAGATCGTCAAATTATTGTTGGGCATGGTCATCCTAGTGAAAAGGGATGTCATGATGTAGTAACCGAAGGAAACCGTGCGCGTTCATGGCGTAATTAGGAACAAAGCGTCTAAGAAAGTTAGCTTTTCCCTGTAGACTCTGAAGTTGTCATAAATTTCGGGGAGGTGGAATTTCGGTGATAGCTTGGACTTTGAGGGGGTCTATGGTAATACCACTTTGGGAAATAATAAAATCAAGGAGGCGCCCTACGGTGACATAGAACACACACTTGAGGGGATTCAAGTAGATTTTGTACTGACGACATCGTTGAAAAATGATTCATAAATCATCAAGATGTTGGGTGCGTCTCTTGGATCGAGCTGTGAGGTCATCCAAGTAGGCGAGGATGATAGTAGCCAGATTGTGAAAGATGTATGTCATTGCCCACTGGAAGGTTGCACCGACATTTTTTAAGCCGAAAGGCATGACATGATATGAAAAAGTACCCCATGGGGGAATGAATGCGGTTTTATACTGATCGGTTGGGTGGATTTGTATTTGGTTATAGCCAGAAAATCCGTCCATAAAGGAGAGAGCCTCGTGGTCGGCACAGTCGTCGATAATTTGATCGATGAAACCGTTAGAAAGTTGTCTTTGGGACATGCGTTATTGAGATTGTGAAATTATGTGCAAACGTGGATAGTGCCCTATTTTTTGTCAATGGGTACAAGGTTGGAAACCCATGAAGTATAAGCGATGGGGTAAATAAACCCGACAACGCGTAATTTGTCAATTTCGGCTTTGATAGCCGTGACTTTGGATGGGTGTAGTGGTCACTGTTTTTGGTGAACTGGTGTGATGTCAGGCCAGGTGTCGATGCGATGTTTGACAATAGAGGGATCAAATCCAGGAATTTCTGTGTATGAATAGGCAAAAATATCCCTATATTCCTAGAAGAGGGATTTATATGAGTCAATTTCTTGAGGAGTGCAAGAAGCTCCAATGATGATTTCTTCGGCGATGCCATTTTTATTGGAAATGTCGATTTTGATGGTGGGGGAAATGTTGGCAATATTACCTTCTTCAAAAGCATTAGGGGTAGGAATGGGATTGTTGAACCAATCGATAGGCCCTGATGGGATAAAATCCTTGGATTTGACCGCGTAAATGGGGTTTTGGTTGGGAGGCATGGAGGCTCCCTGTGGAGAGAAGAGTGTGCGATGATGTAGCGCATCCCAGGGAGAGTTTGGGTGGTTTAGCTCTTCCAGTATTTCCTCGTCACAGTGGAAATGTCAGGAATACAAGGGGTCATGAGGAGTGATCTTGGTGACAGTGGTTGGGTGGTTTCCCCCTGGTGAAGAAACAGGGGGAACACGGTTAGAAGATGGTGCGGGTTCACTCGACATAAACCATATATTGAAGTACTTAGGGGTACACGTGGTGGTTGGGTGGAGAGTGTCCGTAGGGGAATGAGAAGGAGAATTGGGGGGGTTGCGGGGTAAATCCTCAGAGGCATCATTGAAGAACCATGGAGGTGTTGGGAGTGCCTCGGGCTTGGGAGAAATGACATGAAGATCCTCGAGTGACAACGTAATGTCAATTACCGCCTCTGCGGGTCAGTGAAGCAGGGCTAATTGACATTGCCTGTATTCAAGGATCATAGGACATTGGTATGTAAAATGAGATAATTAATTGCAGAGAGAGCAAGGGCATCTCATATGTTCATTGATTGAAGTGGTGACGTAGCGGATGTCAGTGATATTTGTTGATGAGGACATAGCAGGACTGGGGTTGTTTTGGAAGTTCTGGCATACATCGGCTAATGTCTGCCGAAAGCGTGGCAGTGTTGGGAAATGATGGGTATAATGGCCATACTATGAACATATAGCACAAGTGTATTTGGTCCTCAACCCTTTACTACTGGAGGGGTGGGTGGTAGTGGTGGGACTTGCAGTAGTGGCAGGTGTTGTGGGAGTTTGATTGAGGGGGATCAAATTCCGTAATTCAGGTAGTGATGGACAATTGTTGGTTTGGTGGCCCTCTTTCTCACATAGTGCGCAAGGTGGTGGGATGCGTGGAGGAAGTGGAGCGGTGGGATCTTTCTTCTTTCTCCTACCCCCAGCTGTAGCAGGGAGGTTAGTGAGTGGGGGGGTGGTGGGGGTAAGGAAGAGAATCATCATGGGGATTCCTTCCTGTGGGGTAAGGGATGGTCAACGGACCATCTCAGGTGGGTGTAAATACCATACTGGGATTGCTAACACCATATTAGGTAGTGTGAGCATTGTGGCTACCTAAAAAGCTTCTATACCTGGTGGAGGGTAAAAGAAGGGAATTTGAGTGAGGGGTTGGGGGACTGTCTCCCAAACGGGACTATTCCCCTGAGGGGATGTGGATTCGTGGACTGTTGAGGTCGACGAGTGCATAGGAGGTTCTGACGGGAGTGGTTCTGTGACTGTTGGGATGTTAGGAATGACTGAAGCCTCCTGAGGAGGACGAGACTCCTCTGTGTGAGTTCCGTTAGATGAGATGACGCATAATTGATTAGTAGGATGAAGGAGTGGTGGTGCTCCATGGTGCGTCCCTAACAAGGATGGATCTTTAAAAATCCCAGGACCAATATCGATGAGTGGGTATGCATCTTGGTTTGTGTAGATGAGGGTAAGAATGTTATCGAGGTTGGCAGATGGGTTAGTCTCATAATGTGAGACTTGGTCGATGGTCACGATCTTCCCATTGTGGGGAAAAATCATTGTCTGAAAGACGGAAGATGCCACTGCCTTCATAGCGTACATGTAGCTATGACCGAACAAGATATTATAATCGAGCGGGGCATCGATAACTTTGATGTCAATGAGAATAGTCTTGTCCTTGAGTTCAACGGGGATGTTTTGGAAGATCCCTTTAGGAGAGGATGGTCGTCCATCATAAGCTCGTAATGTGATGGCAGAGGGTATGAGTTCTGGGGAACCAAGTTTCTTCCATACTATTTTGGACATAATGTATGTAGATGCACCTTCATCGATGATACATCGATGAACTATGATGTTCCGTATTTTTACTGGTATTTGAAAAGTGATCAAGGCGGGAAGACGAGGTTCTCCACTGTTAAAATCAAAGGTGATGAGTCGAGTATCGGTAGGGTCGACTGCCCCCAAGGTGGAAAGTAGTGATTTCCGTTGCATAGGACAAGTCTGGAGGACTTCCAAGACTGACATTGCAGCCGAGGATTGCGCTAAGTCGTCTACCAAGCTATAGTTATGAGCTGCCTTAGCCTATGGGTTGTGGACATTCCTACACAAGGGAATACGAGGGATGCGTAGTGGTGGTTCGGCGGAAGGGAGGGGAGTCACCAATAGGGGTCCCGTCAATGTAGGTTTTGTCTCTGGAGAGATGAAAGGAGACTCAGTGGGTGAATGATATTGATGACTACGCGTTTGCAGAAGGATTTCTTCCTCACTGGTGAGGAGAATTGTACGCTTTGCTGGGTTGTTAGGGTGGAGGTATTTTCCCCCTTGAGGTGGGGGATGTTGTGTGTCCTGTTGGGTGTTTATCACACCTTGATGTGGAATAGGATTTTGCAGCACGGAGGGAGGGGGTTGTTGCCCATATTGTTGTGGTGCCTGCTGAGGGGAAGGTTGTGCAGGAGAATGGGGAAGATTACCAGATTCTTTCAATCGTTTGAAATCAACGATCTGGGGGCAATGGTGAGTGTAATGATTGAACTCACCACAAAGGGCACAAGGGAATATGGTTTTAACATTATTTCTCCCTTGGCGTTTGTTATTATTTCCCCCTTGGGGTTTTTGGTTCCCTTGGTTCTAGTTGCCCCCAGTGGGTTGGTGCTGTGGGGGTTGATTCTCGCCTTGACCTGGGTTGTTGTTATTCCTGTTCCATCCTTTCTTCTTGGCATTGTTCGATGGATGAGTTGGGTTGGCTATATTCAACTGTTCAAAACTTTTGTATTGTTGAGCAGCAGAAGGTTGAACAAAATTTATCCCTACATGTGGATGTGGGGGAGCCATGGGTTGTGGAGGACCAGGAAATGGGAAGCATGGATTTTGTGGTGGTACTGATCCATAAGGTACATAGGAAGGTGTAGTGATTTCGCTAGTAATATAAGTTGATGTTGAGGGAGTTCCACTATTTGTGGGAATAGGTGGATGTATGGGAGGTGCCGGTGGTGGTCCACTGATGGGTGGAGGTATAGCAACAGGGTATGGTTGTTGATAAGGAGGTGGGGGGTAATAAGGAGTGCCCCCATATGTCGGTGGGTATTGAGGTGTTCCATACATTGGTGGTGGTTGGGGTTGTGGACCATGGTGTGTGGTGGCACCTATTAGTCCATCTGCTGAGTGAGACAACCCAGGTTTGTCTTGGCCAAATGGCACAGGTTTTGGAAGATCAGGAAGTACCGTGTATAAGTATCCTGACTATGCGTAGATGAAGTCATACTGTTGGGCCTTGCTAATGGCTTCCTATTTCAATTGAGGGAAGGTGGAAGCTATATCCTTACCGAGGAGAGAGACAAGTGATCTAAGAAACCAGTCGAGACACTGTTGCTTGGTGGTTTCTTCTTTACACAAACTACGTCGACTACGCCACTCGTGAATGTGGTCAACGATGTGTGTGGCTGAGGTTTGTTTGAAGTTAGACAGTAGTTATAGACCATTGTCATGGTGGATGGGTAATTGGAATAAGGTCAATAATTCTTTGGCCAATGACTCAAAGGTTGTGTGGGACCCTGATTTTTCTTCGACATACCATTTAGTCGATGGGCCAGTGAGTGTACGTTGAAATAGTCGCAGTCTGATGGAATCATCCATAATGATATTGGAAGAGAACCAAAGATGAAAGGTCATGACATGGTTGGAAGGGTCATCGCCTGCCTTTCCTTCAAACTTTGGTATGTCTGAAGGTAGTTTTTTTGGCATTGCAGGCCATGTGGGATCATGCAATATAGGATCATTGGTGAGTTTGGTGAGATCCGGTATGTTGAGAGAGGCCAAGTATGAAATCTACAGTGGGGGGGGAGGATTAGCTCTAGCCATAGTGTGTTGTGAACCTGACCTTTGATGGGGGCTAGGTGGGTTGGTGCTCCCTCCTTGAGAGGAAGTGGGTCCCCCACTTCCGTGTAAAGGGGAGCGAGTGAATGGATGGCCTTGGGAAGTAGAGCCAAGTAATGTAGAACCAAGCAAAGCTAATCCTAAGATAGTGGCACTCACAAGAGTATGTGAAGGAGGTGTTGATGAGCGGGCATGACCAGATACTCCCCCTAAAATAGGAGGGAGGTTGAGAAAGCATCGTGAACGAAGGGGGTTCTGTGGTTCCCCTACGATGTCAGACTAGCTGTGTGAATATGTGCAAAAAGTGGTGAGAGAAATACAGAAACAAGAGCCTTTGCGTTGAATGTTTACACAATATATATATCCAAATCAAACTGTAATCAGATGTGCATCATACATAAAATGAGAAAGAAGCATATATGTGGGTAAGTGGGTTTTTTCCATGTGGGGGAATCAAAAAGAAAGAAAATGCTCGTGTCCTAGAAGATGTAGCATCGTTCCTCTCAAATAACACTGGACCTTACAATAGTACTCAATAGTGGGGTCTAAAGTCACCAGAAGAGAAACTAGTGAAGGATGAAATAATTGGTTATAATGAGGGGTAAAGGGGGCATATCCCGAAAGAGCTGGCGATATTTCCCAATAGCCACACAAAATCCAATC
>JZKD02S1339292.1:0-11692 GCA_000966675.3 Picea glauca | reverse complement strand
TCCATCCAATCTCAGGATCCCCTTATACAAGCTTGCCTTCACCACGACTCATCTTTTCCCTGGTAATCATGTAAATTCAAAAACCAACTGTCAACCTGCTCTGATACCACTTGATCCGAAATTGATCTTTAAATAATTGGTTAAGTTTTAATCATGTGTTCAATTACCAATTAGGAATTAATGAAATAATATTACAACCATCATAAACAATGCAGATCAGAAAGCAAAGATAAGGAGCAACAAACCATAATAGCAAGTTTGATAACGGAGTTCAGCAAGGTTGCCTACGTCTCCAGGCCTTTGTCTCAGTGGGGGTGGCTTCTTTATTAATTATTTAATGCTCTAAAATTATATCAAAAGTACATAAAATAGATCTTTGACTGGCTCAACTATGTTTTTCTCTGTCTTAGAAACCTAATACAACAAACGACATTGACAAATGTTGAGTGTAGCTTTCAGAATAAGCCTCCAAAGTTTGGCTATCTTGCTATCTTTTCTTGCATAAAACTTATTGTTCTCCAAAACTCTGTAGATTTAACCTTGTACAATATCCATTGCAAATAGATTTTCAGTAAAAGAACAGAAAATATACGATGGAAAATACAAACATTACACAGAGATTTTTCCCTTGGAAACCCAAACCGGGAAAACTAGCATATTCTATATCCATTCATAGTGATACATTGTTTACAATACGATATAAATATAGGAGCCAACTACATCCAAAACCCTAACCCAATGACTTGGATTAGTCAACAACCCTAATTCCTTTACCAGAAATAGAAAACCACCGGCAAATAAACCATGTGCCGAAAAACCACCTAAATATGTGAAACTACTACTCGCGAAAAGAATATAACACATACCCAACAAACTCTACATAGTTTGAACTCCCTGGCGCATTGGTAAAGATTTTGGTTAAAAAGGACAGAGTCCATGGATCAAATGCCAAAAGAACTGTGTTATGACAATATGTGGTGGCAAAAGATATGGTAAAAATCTTGGAATATGGTTATAAAAACCATATATTATAGACAACAAATTTACTTTATTGTTTGAAATAAACCATAAACTATGGTTTAATACCCACTATGCAATGATGTGGGCACGCTCTTCTAAAAATGTGACAAATGGCATTTAAATATGGTTATAACAAACCATATTGCATTGTTTAGAAACCCACGAAATCAAATGTAGCATATAGTTTGAATAAGGCTTAAATATGGTATATCCCATATGCTTTGAACATGGCATAATATGGTAAATAAACTATATGATATAATATNCATTCTGTACATTATCATACTTATGAGCACCAACTCATAATGAGGCTACAACCTCTGTTTTGCAAGCTGCTACTTGCTGATAGCACCAACTCTTTGGATTCTCTAGCACCCACTAGAAGGAAGCACCGACTCCCTGGTTTCTCTAGCACCCACTAAAAGGAAGCAAAAACTCTCTAAGAGTTCCAGCACCAACTGGATGGAAGCATCAACTTCCTAAGAGTTCCAGCACCAACTGGATGGAAGCATCAACTTCCTAAGAGTTCCAACACCAACTGGATGGAAGCACCAACTTCTAGTTACACAGGCACCAACCTATATATCAGAGAACCATTGTTCTCCCTTGCACCACCCTACCACCCTGGTTTCTCTGGTTGCAACCAGATGGAAGCTACAACTCCCTATGTTCAAGCACCCACTTGAACCTCTGAGGAAAATAGTCCTCCCTAGCACCTCCCAACCACCTTGAAATATCAATCTTTGATACTGAAACTTATTATAGTGATATAATGTTCATCAATGGCTTACTAGTCTCATCATTATTCTTCTACACTGCCCTGCTCTGTCTGACTCACTCTCTTCCTGCACACATGCCTTGCACTTTTTGTTATTTTTCCTTTTATGCTTTGTGCACCATGTCCATTCAATCCACCATTCCTCTTCTGTGTATTTCAACTACTACACACTGCCTCCTTCTACGTGCCTGAATCCCTCTCAACAATAACACACATATCTTCCTTGTTTTTCCTTCCTCAAGTCTCTGTGCACCTTGTGCATGCTATATTCGCAATGCTTCTGCATGCTCTCCCCGCACCATTGTTCTCCACATCAGGATTTTCACTGCCACTCCACATTGCCATCGCTTCACTCCCTCGAGCATCAACACACTCTCTCTGTTATGCATGTTCTCCTCGTGTCAAGTCCTCTTCCTGATCATCATTGCAATTCCTCAGCTTTTCTGGTGGTTATCCCCATGTGTTCATCATCACTAGGTGTTATGCTGAGATTCCTTAGCCTGTCTAGCAATTGAGACTCTTCGTCTTCTCTATCATAGTCAAGCTCATCCTCTCTGTTGCAGTTATAGGCTTCAACGCTCTTCCATCTGCCAATCGCCTCTATGAACAGTCTTCATTCCACTGGCAGATGCCTTGAGACTCTTCATCTCCTCTGGCAATCACACTGAGGCCTCTTTGATTTTTCTGTGCAGAAACAATCAGTGGTTTCTGGAAGTTACACTGTGAACCTCTTGAGCCTTATGCCTTTGGCACCTTTCACCTTTCCTTTCACATGTGGCCTCAGGTGGTGACCACACGCCTGTTCAGAAGGTGCTTTCGCAATTCACATTTCGACAATTCTTATTGTGAGGCATCTCGATTCTCCAAGTCGTGATCTCCAAAATGGAGTTTATCTTTGTGCTAGCTCCTCCCTTGAGCCTTCGTCGATGTGACCATAGGTTATGACCAGGGGCCAATTCTGAACACGCATTTTGCATTTCGCGTTTCGGGGATTCTGTGAAGAGTCGTCTCGACTCTCCATGTCCCAAACTCCGAAATGGAGCTTGTCTCTTTGAGATATTCTCTACAGCTCTTCGATGATGTGACCACCGACAGTGACCAAGCGCTTATCCATACAGATATTTCACAATTTCGCATTTCAACATTCCTATGATGAAGGGTCTCGACACTCCAAGTCGCGATCACTGAAATGGAGCTTGGTTGCACTAGCTCCTTCCTCCATCTTCCACAGATGTGACCACTGGCTGTNCATTCTGTACATTATCATACTTATGAGCACCAACTCATAATGAGGCTACAACCTCTGTTTTGCAAGCTGCTACTTGCTGATAGCACCAACTCTTTGGATTCTCTAGCACCCACTAGAAGGAAGCACCGACTCCCTGGTTTCTCTAGCACCCACTAAAAGGAAGCAAAAACTCTCTAAGAGTTCCAGCACCAACTGGATGGAAGCATCAACTTCCTAAGAGTTCCAGCACCAACTGGATGGAAGCATCAACTTCCTAAGAGTTCCAACACCAACTGGATGGAAGCACCAACTTCTAGTTACACAGGCACCAACCTATATATCAGAGAACCATTGTTCTCCCTTGCACCACCCTACCACCCTGGTTTCTCTGGTTGCAACCAGATGGAAGCTACAACTCCCTATGTTCAAGCACCCACTTGAACCTCTGAGGAAAATAGTCCTCCCTAGCACCTCCCAACCACCTTGAAATATCAATCTTTGATACTGAAACTTATTATAGTGATATAATGTTCATCAATGGCTTACTAGTCTCATCATTATTCTTCTACACTGCCCTGCTCTGTCTGACTCACTCTCTTCCTGCACACATGCCTTGCACTTTTTGTTATTTTTCCTTTTATGCTTTGTGCACCATGTCCATTCAATCCACCATTCCTCTTCTGTGTATTTCAACTACTACACACTGCCTCCTTCTACGTGCCTGAATCCCTCTCAACAATAACACACATATCTTCCTTGTTTTTCCTTCCTCAAGTCTCTGTGCACCTTGTGCATGCTATATTCGCAATGCTTCTGCATGCTCTCCCCGCACCATTGTTCTCCACATCAGGATTTTCACTGCCACTCCACATTGCCATCGCTTCACTCCCTCGAGCATCAACACACTCTCTCTGTTATGCATGTTCTCCTCGTGTCAAGTCCTCTTCCTGATCATCATTGCAATTCCTCAGCTTTTCTGGTGGTTATCCCCATGTGTTCATCATCACTAGGTGTTATGCTGAGATTCCTTAGCCTGTCTAGCAATTGAGACTCTTCGTCTTCTCTATCATAGTCAAGCTCATCCTCTCTGTTGCAGTTATAGGCTTCAACGCTCTTCCATCTGCCAATCGCCTCTATGAACAGTCTTCATTCCACTGGCAGATGCCTTGAGACTCTTCATCTCCTCTGGCAATCACACTGAGGCCTCTTTGATTTTTCTGTGCAGAAACAATCAGTGGTTTATGGAAGTTACACTGTGAACCTCTTGAGCCTTATGCCTTTGGCACCTTTCACCTTTCCTTTCACATGTGGCCTCAGGTGGTGAACACACGCCTGTTCAGAAGGTGCTTTCGCAATTCACATTTCGACAATTCTTATTGTGAGGCATCTCAATTCTCCAAGTCGTGATCTCCAAAATGGAGATTATCTTCGTGCTAGCTCCTCCCTTGAGCCTTCGTCGATGTGACCATAGGTTATGACCAGGGGCCAATTCTGAACACGCATTTTGCATTTCGCATTTCGGGGATTCTGTGAAGAGTCATCTCGACTCTCCATGTCCCAAACTCCGAAATGGAGCTTGTCTCTTTGAGATATTCTCTACGGCTCTTCGATGATGTGACCACCGACAGTGACCAAGCGCTTATCCATACAGATCTTTCACAATTTTGCATTTCAACATTCCTATGATGAAGGGTCTCGACACTCCAAGTCGCGATCACTGAAATGGAGCTTGGTTGCACTAGCTCCTTCCTCCATCTTCCACAGATGTGACCACTGGCTGTGACCACAACCTTATTCGAAATTGCATTTCGGTGTTTCAACATTTCTGTGATGAAGTGTTTCGACACTCCAAGTCACGAACCCCGAAATGATCTGAAGGTATTTCAACATTTCGTATTTCAACATTTATGCGATGAAGTGTTTCGACACTCCAAGTCACGAACCCCGAAATGATCTAAAGGTATTTCAGCGTTTCGTATTTTAGCGTTTCGACATTTATGTGATGAAGTGTTTCGACACTCCAAGTCACGAACCTCGAAATGATCTGAAGGTATTTCAGCATTTTACATTTCGTGATTTCATCATTCTTGTCGTGAGTGTCCTTGACACCTCCAACTCTTAGTATCTGAAACTTTGAAATGGAGTCAGATCAACGGTCCATGATCTCTCTTTGATCAACGACTCAGATTAAATCATGGTTTCGCATTTCGCGATTTCGAAAGGTTAGGGCACCTCCTTCCTTTGACTTTCCAGTCAGCGAAATGTTGATCTATGACCACGTGTCCTGCTCGAGGATGGACGATCCTCCTACTTTCGGGATTTTGTAAGCCCGATTCTCCTAGAACTTTAAAGAACATGCAGGTTATTCTGGATCCAACGATGGTCGGACCCTACGCTTAGATATAACACTTGAGATCTGTCCTCCATCTTTTCACTCCTCCTGTCTGGATTCAGATCTAACGGTCATAGGGAATTTTGAATGGGATCCAATGATCACTGTTGCTCTTCATTGTTACGCTTATGATATTTCCATGCCATCATCACTGCTGATCTTCCTTGCCTTCCTGTTTTCCATTGTTGTCTCCCAACTGTAAACCTGCCAACGTCGCTACTATTCTTTCCTGTAACTATACCTTAGTCATTGTTGTTCTTGCCATCAATAACTGTAAGCATGCTATCATTGTTTCTGTTCTTGCCTGTAGACATGCCATCGTTGCTTCTATTCTTGCCATCAATGACAAGCACACTCTTCTTGTAATCATGCCAACAATCTCCCCCTTTGGCATTGATGGCAACCCTGAATGGATGCGCTAATCTGTTTGGACCTCCAACTGTAGCATCTGGGCTGTACCATTGCTTTTCTCCCCCTTCGACATCAATGTCAAAGAAAACATGCTCCCCCCGAGCTGTTGTAGTATGTTTAAGAGGTATCAAATATTCAACCAACACAAACTCCCCCCGACATGATGGATTTTCTTATTTGAGTCCTGCAGAATATTTGTATCTAAACTAGAGTCTTCTCCTTCTGATTCTTGAACCTGTTCATCTTCAGCTTCCACTGTATCCTCTATAGAATACTCAATATTTCTCACCTCTCTTACTGGGACTCCTTCATCAACCTTTTCTTGTCATAACTGGATGACTCCCCCTGTCACTGTTATCTCTCTGCTTATGACTATTTTACCCCTTTGTTCCTAAAAGGTTAGCTTTCCTTGACAAGGTATTTCCTCTTGTTATCTCTATAGGATGTCATGTATATCATTTTGTAAAACAAAATGCTATTGTTGAAGATGCTGCTGTCTTGCTGACACTGCGTAGTTGTAGCTCGTACTTTTCAAACAATCCTTGGATCTCCCCATTGATTCTCATCGATCTCTATTACTGCAATTTCATTTTTCTTCCATGATGCATATAATCCAAGGCTTTTATGACCATATTCAATCACAAGAAAAAACCACTACAACCACTCTCATAACCTGCTTTTCTTTTTCACAGACGAAGGACCTGTATCAGGTTTCTTAGGAGTATTGATTTCGTCCTTGTTGTATCCAATACCAGATTTTTCATTTGGTGATCTCCGACTATCCAAGAGATTATCCAGGGTCATGGAGCTATTTAAGAACTTGCTTTGGGTGTTTGACTTCTCAACCTTCAAAACTTCATCTTCCATCTTATGACATGATTATTCTTCTACTTCTTCCATGGGATAGATGCTAACTGAACATTCTTTTATTGTATTTGTGTCTTCTTCTTTACTTGTAGGGGAGGATTCAATATCAAGATCATTAATTGTCCTTATGCCTTTATTCACCACTTGTCATGAGTTTACATTTACCTTACACTCTTTGGACGTGAACACCTCTTCACTGCCTCTGTCACAATTTTGACTTGTACTGAGCAAATTATGTTTCAGACCATCCACAAGGAGAATGATCTGGGCATCTCCTTTGTCATTACTCAAACTCACCATCCCTCTATCCGTGATTTTACCTGGTTCATCATTTTCAAGGATCACATTTCCTGTTTTTCTTTTACTTATGGACAGAAGCTTATCCTTGTCTCCAGTCATGTGTTTGGAACATCCACTGTCTATATTCCCGGAGGCCTTTTGTTTTTGAGTTGAAAGTGCTAGACCACATTTTTCACTATCTTTCCTTTTCCATGTACTAGCCTTTCTATCTAAGAACTTTATCCTTGGGTCTGCTTTGTAATTCTTCAGATGGAGGTTTGCAGCTTTGTGGCCAAAGTTGTGACAATTATAACATTCAATCTTATTGTTCAATAGGTCAAAGTTATTGTTGCAGTGTTGTCTATTCATTGACTGTTTATTATTTCTTGACCTCCTCAGTTGCATGTCTCTAGACTTAATTTGGCAATTTGCAGTCTGTGATGGTTTGTTACTTGGCTATATCATTCTTTGTTGTGGCAGATATTTATTCCTTGGAAATCTTAATTGCTCATTTCTAAGTCTTAAGGAACAATTTACAGCTTTGTGGCCAAAGTTAGAACAATAGAAACAATATCCATAGAAAAATTCTTTGTACCTGAAAAATGGTTGTCNATGATGAAGGGTCTCGACACTCCAAGTCGCGATCACTGAAATGGAGCTTGGTTGCACTAGCTCCTTCCTCCATCTTCCACAGATGTGACCACTGGCTGTGACCACAACCTTATTCGAAATTGCATTTCGGTGTTTCAACATTTCTGTGATGAAGTGTTTCGACACTCCAAGTCACGAACCCCGAAATGATCTGAAGGTATTTCAACATTTCGTATTTCAACATTTATGCGATGAAGTGTTTCGACACTCCAAGTCACGAACCCCGAAATGATCTAAAGGTATTTCAGCGTTTCGTATTTTAGCGTTTCGACATTTATGTGATGAAGTGTTTCGACACTCCAAGTCACGAACCTCGAAATGATCTGAAGGTATTTCAGCATTTTACATTTCGTGATTTCATCATTCTTGTCGTGAGTGTCCTTGACACCTCCAACTCTTAGTATCTGAAACTTTGAAATGGAGTCAGATCAACGGTCCATGATCTCTCTTTGATCAACGACTCAGATTAAATCATGGTTTCGCATTTCGCGATTTCGAAAGGTTAGGGCACCTCCTTCCTTTGACTTTCCAGTCAGCGAAATGTTGATCTATGACCACGTGTCCTGCTCGAGGATGGACGATCCTCCTACTTTCGGGATTTTGTAAGCCCGATTCTCCTAGAACTTTAAAGAACATGCAGGTTATTCTGGATCCAACGATGGTCGGACCCTACGCTTAGATATAACACTTGAGATCTGTCCTCCATCTTTTCACTCCTCCTGTCTGGATTCAGATCTAACGGTCATAGGGAATTTTGAATGGGATCCAATGATCACTGTTGCTCTTCATTGTTACGCTTATGATATTTCCATGCCATCATCACTGCTGATCTTCCTTGCCTTCCTATTTTCCATTGTTGTCTCCCAACTGTAAACCTGCCAATGTCGCTACTATTCTTTCCTGTAACTATACCTTAGTCGTTGTTGTTCTTGCCATCAATAACTGTAAGCATGCTATCATTGTTTCTGTTCTTGCCTGTAGACATGCCATCGTTGCTGCTATTCTTGCCATCAATGACAAGCACACTCTTCTTGTAAACATGCCAACAATCTCCCCCTTTGGCATTGATGGCAACCCTGAATGGATGCACTAATCTGTTTGGACCTCCAACTGTAGCATCTGGTCTGTACCATTGCTTTTCTCCCCCTTCGACATCAATGTCAAAGAAAACATGCTCCCCCCGAGCTGTTGCAGTATGTTTAAGAGGTATCAAATATTCAACCAACACAAACTCCCCCTGACATGATGGATTTTCTTATTTGAGTCCTGCAGAATATTTGTATCTAAACTAGAGTCTTCTCCTTCTGATTCTTGAACCTGTTCATCTTCAACTTCCACTGTATCCTCTATAGAATACTCAATATTTCTCACCTCTCTTACTGGGACTCCTTCATCAACCTTTTCTTGTCATAACTGGATGACTCCCCCTGTCACTGTTATCTCTCTGCTTATGACTATTTTACCCCTTTGTTCCTAAAAGGTTAGCTTTCCTTGACAAGGTATTTCCTCTTGTTATCTCTATAGGATGTCATGTATATCATTTTGTAAAACAAAATGCTATTGTTGAAGATGCTGATGTCCTGCTGACACTGCGTAGTTGTAGCTCGTACTTTTCAAACAATCCTTGGATCTCCCCATTGATTCTCATCGATCTCTATTACTGCAATTTCATTTTTCTTCCATGATGCATACAATCCAAGGATTTTATGACCATATTCAATCACAAGAAAAAACCACTACAACCACTCTCATAACCTGCTTTTCTTTTTCACAGACGAAGGACCTGTATCAGGTTTCTTAGGAGTACTGATTTCGTCCTTGTTGTATCCAATACCAGATTTTTCATTTGGTGATCTCTGACTATCCAAGAGCTTATCCAGGGTCATGGAGCTATTTAAGAACTTGCTTTGAGTGTTTGACTTCTCAACCTTCAAAACTTCATCTTCCATCTTATGACATGATTATTCTTCTACTTCTTCCATGGGATAGATGCTAACTGAACATTCTTTTATTGTACTTGTGTCTTCTTCTTTACTTGTAGGGGAGGATTCAATATCAATATCATTAATTGTCCTTATGCCTTTATTCACCACTTATCATGAGTTTACATTTACCTTACACTCTTTGGACGTGAACACCTCTTCACTGCCTCTATCACAATTTTGACTTGTACTGAGCAAATTATGTTTCAGACCAGCCACAAGGAGAATGTACTGGGCATCTCCTTTGTCATTACTCAAACTCACCATCCCTCTATCCGTGATTTTACCTGGTTCATCATTTTCAAGGATCACATTTCCTGTTTTTCTTTTACTTATGGACAAAATCTTATCCTTGTCTCCAGTCATGTGTTTGGAACATCCACTGTCTATATTCCCTGAGGCCTTTTGTTTTTGAGTTGAAAGTGCTAGACCACATTTTTCACTATCTTTCCTTTTCCATGTACTGGCCTTTCTATCTAAGAACTTTATCCTTGGTCTGCTTTGTAATTCTTCAGATGGAGGTTTGCAGCTTTGTGGCCAAAGTTGTGACAGTTATAACATTCAATCTTATTGTTCAATAGGTCAAAGTTATTGTTGCAGTGTTGTATATTCATTGACTGTTTATTATTTCTTGACCTCCTCAGTTGCATGTCTATAGACTTAATTTGGAAATTTGCAGTCTGTGATGGTTTGTTACTTGGCTGTATCATTCTTTGTTGTGGCAGATATTTATTCCTTGGAAATCTTAATTGCTCATGTCTAAGTCTTAAGGAACAATTTACAGCTTTGTGGCCAAAGTTAGAACAATAGAAACAATATCCATAGAAAAATTCTTTGTACCTGAAAAATGGTTGTCTTCTTTGAGAAAATCGATTTCTTCCATGCTGATGATTTCCTTGATCAGGGAGTGTATTATTTCCTTGTTCTACAGATTCAGTTCTGGCACCTTTTTCTTTACTCCTCCTGGGCGGTTGATTATCGTCCTTTGTTTCTGCAGGTTTTTTGTTGTCATTGGTTGTAGATTTGACAAACTTGATGAAGTCTTTGTTGCTTGGATGAMCACTACTTGATCCCTCTTCATAACCCAAACCTGTTTTCAACTTTGGATTCCTTTGCTGATTTAGAATGGTGGCTAATCCTTCTGAGGCTTTGATACTTGACAAATTATGATGATACAAGGCTTGAAACTTTTCCAACTCTTTCTTAGTTTTCACTACTTCTTCTTCTAGAGCTTTACATCTTGTCTTCTTTTCTGATAACTTTTGTTTCAGAATGTCCTCGATTTTCTTTGCCTCTTCTAATTCCACTTTTAGCAGGGCAAACTCTTCGTCAGGCTGATTACTGTCTTTCATGAATTTTATCAACAATTGTTTTTGCTTTCTGTTCTTAATTCCAAGTCTGTCAATCTCTTCCAGTGCACTGATCAATTCTCCTTCCATATCAACCACAACTTCTTCTTCATTAGCCTCACTTCCTGTGATTTCATTATCATAATCATCTTGGTCCATAAGCATGAAGTCATTGTCCTTATCTTCACGTGAGGAGTCACTATCTGTGTCTTTTGAAGAGTTAACATCGTTTACACATAAACTTTTCTTTCTGCCAAATCTCTTAGGTTTGAACTTCTTTTCACCTTCAGAGTTCTGATCATGTTTCTTGTGTGGACATTTATTTGCATTATGACATATCTTACCATAGTTGAAACATTTGAAGGGCATCTTAGCTTGGTACTTGCCTAATTCTTTCTTTAGTCTTCTCACGAATCTTACTTCAATTTCATCAGGCTCAGAATCTTCATTCTTATTTGCTTTAAATGATGCTTCTCTAGAGATGGGTTTATCTGTAACTATCCTCATTTCATATGTAGTCAACGTTCCTAGAAGTTGATCAAAATCCAAAGCCTTTATATCATTAAGTTCTTCTATAGCTGAGACCTTTGGGTTGAACCTATCTGGTAGAGATCTCAAATTTTTTTGAACTAAAGAGGGTTCCTCAATTTTTTCACCAAGTGATTTCATTGCATTTACAAGTTCTTCAATTCTCAGAAAATACTTCCCAATGGTTTCATCTTCTTTCATCTGTAG
>JZKD02S1339281.1:0-11692 GCA_000966675.3 Picea glauca | reverse complement strand
ACCTTCATAACTCCACCTTGAACAATAATTTTATATCCTCCAGTATCTAAGACTCCCAAAGAGATTAGGTTCTTCCTAAGCTCAGGTACATGTCTCACATCAGTTAGTATCTTAACAGATCCATCAAAAATCTTAATTTGAATGCTACCAATTCCCACAACTTTACCTGATATATCATTTCCCATGTAAACAATTCCATCATCTATATCTAACTAGTAAGTAATAAACCAGTGTCTATGAAGACACATGTTATTTGAAGCACCAGAATCTAATAACCATTGTTGATCATAACGTGAAACAATACCAATTGTTAAAACTTCATCCACCATACCTGAACTTGTTGTTGAACTTGTTTCAGTTGCGTTTGCTTCCTTCGTCTCTTTTGGAGGGTCTTCTTTGGAGGCTTTTTGTCACTTCCAACAATCCCTCTTCGGGTGTCCAAATTTTCCACAAAACTAACACTTTATCTTGCTCTTCTTGCCCTTCGACTTTGACCTAGAGAAATCCCTCTAAACATGTCTTGTTTCTTTAGGTCTTCCTCTGACCACCGTTGCCTCAGATGTAGAGGTTTCTAAATTGTATTTCTTCCTTGTTTCCTAAGACAATAAAGCTCCAACAATAACATCAAACTTAATACTTTCCATTGAAATGAAGCTAATAGAGGTAACAAAGTGATCCCATGACTCAGGCAAAGAACACAATAATGTAATTGCCTTGTCTTCATATTCGAATTTCACTCCCATGCTAGTCAACTAGACTAAAAGGGTATTAAAAGTATTCAAATGATCAACTATTTTTGTACCTTCCTTCTTGCACAAACTATACAATTGTCTTTTCAGGAAGATCATGTTCATCAAGGATTTCTTCATATACAAGCTTTCCAGCTTCATCCACAAACCGACTGTTGTCTTCTCCGTAACAATGTTGAACAAAGATGTATGGCACTCAGTGCTCTCGCATCGATCTCTTCCCACTCTTCATCTAAAATGGTCACGAGTTTCTTTGATTTTCCCAAAAGCACCTTCACCATGCATTGTTGCACGAGCAAATCGTGCATCTTGACCTTCCAGATCTCAAAACTGTTCTTTTCATTGAATTTCTCAATTTCAAACTTAGCACTCTGAGTTTTCGCCATTTCAGACGTTCTCGTATTTCTCGCCCTCTGTTGCTTCAAGTATTACCTCAAGTTGTTAATCCGCTCCTTCAATATCCTTGGGCAGTCCTCATGCAAATTAATTTCGATTGTGATCATAATCGCCGCAACAAGAGCCCTTTCTCTTGCAGATGCTTGGATCTATTTGTAACACCCTATTTCCCCCATATTGTAAATATAACTATAAATGGCCAAGAGACTATGGCAAACCTTATATGTGTGAATATTGATTCGATGGACCTTTGTTTGAAAGTTAAACGAATGTGAACCTAATTATTTACTAAGAAAATGGACAAGTTTTGCATGACTATTGGAAGGGGGGTGTACTTAGAAAGACCACAAATGTTATACGAAGATAGGGTGAAGGGGACTAGGAATGGTTGCGTTAACCTTCACCAAACCAATGCTTATTGGATTTGATTTCTCAGGATCAGAACAGTCCCCTGACCCAAAAATGAATTATAGTCAAGATGGTAGGTGGGAAGACCTCCTCAAGAGTTAATGAGGGGATGGGGCATAACACTCATTCGTAAGGCTTCTGGACCTGACCGTGGACTGGGAATTTGAGACACACATGACCTCACTGAAAGAGGCGAGAAAGGAAGGTGTGGTGGGTAGAGGGAAAAAGCTGCGAAGAGTGTAGAGACAAAGGGGAGTGAATCTCTCAGGTTCAAGGGAAGAACTGGAAAAACATAAGCGTTCTGGTTATAGGGAATGACAAAGAAGGTTATGATACAAGCTGATAAATGAGGCTAGCCTCCTTGCTTGGTGTCGTGTAAACCATTGCCAGGATCCTGCGAGAAGAGGAGAGTAACATCTATTCCTACTGTTGATTGAGCAAGAAGAAAAAGGTTGTGTGGCAGAGCATTGTGGTCTAGCTCGGGGGTGGCCAGTGGTAAATTTGTTTGGAGTGACTAAGCCTACGGTTAGGTGGAAATGAGAACCCCTTTCAATAGTTGCTTCACATTGTTTATTTCTGATAATTCCTTTCCCTGCTTTAATTATTGAATTAGATTGATGAATGATTACTTGGTCTTACAAATTTATATAGATTTATTTGTAAACGTTTTCTGTGTAAAATGGATATGTTATGTGTATGCTTCCATCTCCTTGTGAATTCACAATTTCCATTGATAGACTGTATACCCAACTAATCTCTGGAGGCTTTCCGGGGCGCAAGACATTAAATGGTCAAGATAGGAGACATCGTATTGACCTATAACCATCCGTCCGAAGAGGATATCTCTCCTAGACCCCCCTGGTTGGGTGAATTTCCAGAACCAAGTCCATAACCTGCTCAGGGTAAATCTTAGGAAAATGGTAATGTGAAAGTATCAGAAGGGAATATTTTTCCTTGTTTGGAAGACGAACATACGAGATCTGTACAGAGGGAACCAAGGGCTGATATGACTGTTGGTTATGGGAAAGAGCGCATGAGTTAATCCTAGATCCCGTTGGAGTTCATGCATCGGGAGAACTGTGTGTTAGCGCGACCAAGTCTTCTGAAGCCCGAAGTCGTGAAATGACCTGGACCATGGATCTATGGATTCTTCAAGACCCACCACAACCATCAGATCTACGAGTTTGGAGTTCACACATCGGGAGAATCGCATGTTAGCGTGGCCAAGTCTTTTGAAGCCCGACGTCACGAAGTGATTTGGACCGTGGATCTAGGGATCCCACATGACTCCCCTCAGTCGTCCAATCCATGAGTTCAAAGTTCGCATTTCGGGAAGTTTGTGAGTTAAAGCGGCCATGAATTTTTGAAACGCCGAAACTTCCACCAGCTAGTGAGTTAGACGAGGATTATTCCAGATGTTGGAAGGGTTGTTGACTGGACCTCCCTTCTCGGGGTAGGACCTTAGAGAGGGTATGATTGGGATGAAATCCCCATAGACATAGCACGACCATCAACTAGAGCACACCGAATAAATCGGGAAGTCGTGAGATTTAACCCAAGGATCATTTTAGTGTCTGGTAGTAGTCACTAGATCGCTATGGGTAAGTGGAAGGGGGGAAATCGTTTCGGAGAGATGATTCAAGATGAGATAGTCGAAGAAAAAAAATGAGAATTATGATGCCCCACCCTATAAAAGAGTACTTCAGGGTGGGTGTGTTACAAATTGGTATCAGAGCATGGTTACAACACTTGGCCTGTTTGGGCTCATGGATGAGTTGCGTAGAAACCACATTAAAGGGGTTTAAAGGGTGACACCCTACCTTAATTCCTTCCTAAAAGTATGGTTAAGTCCTTATTATAGAAAATAATGAAAGCTTACTGTTGTGTGTGTATGTATTTAAGAAATATGAATTATGTGTTGTTTATGAACTAATATAATGTTAGCTAATAGCAAGCGTTTGTCTGCACTCAAGTGGTTGATCGACCGCGGGAAATTGCAATGCTATAGGATGGTGATGTGCCACGAAGTGGGGGATGGCTCCCACAATAGAGACGAAGAGTCTGATGAGAGGAGGGAAACATATACTCCTTTGAATCTGGCTGAAACTGTGAGGAGCCTCATGGTCGAATTACAGAGCTGCAAGGCCGATAACGAGAGAGTGATAAAAGAGCAAGAGAAGAAGACATAGATTAATGCAGTCTTACTAAAGAGTTTATCCGACATACAAAGACAATTGCAGCAGGGACCTGCCACCAGTCGTATGGATCGACGACGGACAAAGAGGAGTCAAAGTCCACCTAAGATACAAAAACATGGTCCTTTAAGTGGCCACACTAGGAGGAGTACCTCGAGGAAGGTCCAACCTAGAGACAGGGGACAAGCATCGAGAGAATCCTCTGGAAAGGAAATCGATGACTCAAAGGGATCTTCTGATACTAGAACCAACTCACATTCTCAAAGGAAAAGGAAGAGACAAAAGCATTCCAAAAGACGTGACCCTGAAGAGTTCAAGAAAGCCAAACCACCCTCTTTCAATGGTGATATTAAGAAAGGGAAAGAGGCAGAAGCCTAGCTGCTTGGACTAAAGAAGTATTTCAGAGTCCATGATTTCTCCGAAAACTTGAAGGCTCGAGTAGCCACTTTCAACCTGAATGGAAAGGCTTCCATTTGGTGGGAAGACCTTAAGAATGTGAAAGAAATCCATGAAGAGGACCTATCTTGGAAACGGTTTGAGAAACACTTATAGAAGAAGTATCTGTCGGAAAAATATTTCGACGAGAAGACTAAAGAGTTCTATGAACTCAAGTTGGGACAACTCACCATAGAGGAATATGTCAGTAGATTCCTTGATTTGTTGAGGTATGTACCCTACATAAAAGTGGAAAAGTAAAAGGTTCAACAATTTATTAGTGGGTTACCAAAGGACTATCAGAACACAATTGAGTTTGATGAGCCAAAGACCCTAGAAGACACTATTCGGAAGGCAAGATATTGTTATGAACAGTTTGGGCTTCAGACAGAACCTTGCAAGGGATGGAAGCAGAAGAACATTTCAGGGTTGTAGAAAAAGGGGTTTAAATCTCCAAGATTTAAAAACTATAAGAAGGATTCAAGGATGATCTTTCCTACCCGAAGTGTACACCAGCAGAATTTCCCCTCCCAGAGCAGAAATAAACCTTTTGGATCAACCCCATGAAAGACTGATAACCCAAAGGAAGAACCCTTGAACTGTTGGGGTTTTGGAGAAGAACATCTACTAAGGGACTGTCCGCACAGACAACAAAACAATAGGAGAATTTACAACATCCAAGAAGCTACCACCGTCAATGACATGGCCAGGATTATGCCACGAATTTATGTAGTTGTGGATAATAAACAAGCCGACCACCAAGCTTCAGAGGTGGAGATGGAAGGTATGATCGTCGACCATCTAGTATCTATTTTAATTGACCCTAGTTCTAATTTGAGTTATGTGGCCCCTCAGACCGTTGATAAGTGTAAATTGTAGCCACATAAACATGCTAAGCCATGGTTGGTACAGTTAGATACTAGAACGAAAAGAAAAATAACAGAGGTCATACCAGTTTGCCAATTCACGGTGGACGGATTTCCCACCCAAGCTACCCTTAACATACTTCCCCTAAGATCGTATGACCTGTTGATCGGTATGTATTGGCTAGCTGCATATAAAACTAAGATGGATTGTTACCATAAAACCTTAGAATGTGTAAATGAAGAAGGGAGAAAGATGACCCTCCAAGGGATCCAAAAACTTGTCTCGATGAGACGAATATCAACCCTTCAAATGAAAAAGTATTGCAGAAGGGGATGTCCTCTATATGCAATACATGTGTTAAAATATGTTGAGGATGATGAACCAAGCCTAGAAGACCACCCCATACTAAGAGATTATAGAGATGTTTTTCCAGAGAAGGTTGTCAGGTCTACCTCCGAGGAGGGACATTGAATTCTCAATAGAACTTGAACTAGGAGTGGTGCCAGTGTCTAGGACACCCTATAGGATGAGCACACCCGAGCTAGTTGATCTCAAATTACAACTAAAGGAAATGATGGACAAAGGCTACATCCGGCCTAGCGTGTCTCCATGGGGATCACCAGTCATGTTTGTGAAGAAGAAAGATGGTACACTCCGACTGTGCATAGACTATAGACAACTCAATAAGACAACCTTAAATAACAAGGACCCCTTACCAAGAATTGATGACTTGTTTGATCAATTGGGGGGTGATTCCATTTTCTCAAAGATTGACTTGAGATCTGGATACCATCAAGTCTGAATCAAGGATGAAGACATCCGCAAAACCGCCTTCAGGACAAGATATGGTCACTATGAATTCGTGGTAGTACCTTTTGGATTAACCAATTCCCCTGCCACTTTTATGTGCTTGATGAACAATGTACTCAACAAGTTCCTAGACAAATTTGTATTGGTTTTTATTGACAACATCTTAATCTACTCCAAGAATAGAGAGGAGCATGAAGAACATGTTAGAATTGTACTTCAAGTGCTAAGAGAGCATCAACTCTACGCTAAGTTTAGCAAGTGTGATTTTTTCCAGAAGCAAATACATTACTTGGGCCATGTCATATCTAAAGAAGGGGTGGTAGTAGACCCTGACAAGATCAGATCTATCATGGAATGGCCTACCCCAAAGCATGTTTAAGATATCGGATCCTTTATGGGCTTAGCATGATACTATAAGAGATTTATAAAAGGATTTTCCAATATTGGTTGTCCAATCACTTCCCTCCAGAAGAAGGGGGTTAAATTCATTTGGACATCAGAATGTGAAGAAAGGTTTTAGTCACTAAAACACCTTTTGACCCATGCACCCGTGTTGAAGATCGTCAGTCCCGATAATGATTTCCTCGTGTGTATAGATGCCTGCAAGGAAGGACTTGGAGGAGTCCTTATGCAATAAGGACATGTGATTTGTTATGAGTCTAGAAAATTGAATGGGCACGAAAACAATTATGTTACCCACGGTCTGGAGTTGGCTACCATAGTGAATGCTTTAAAAATGTGGAGGCATTACCTCCTGGGCAGGAGATTTGTACTTATGATATATCATTGTAGGTTGAGACATCTGTTTGATCAACAAAAACTCAATGCCAGGCAAGCTAGGTGGATGTCCCTCCTTAGCGAGTTTGATTTCAAAATCAAACATATCAAAGGAAAGGAAAATAGGGTGGTCGATGCCCTTAGCAGAAATATGAAAACAATTCACCTGGCAGTGGTGAGTACCTGCGAAACAGATGTCAGGGAAAGAGTTAGGAATGCACAAGAAACAAACACATTCTTCAAGACCATGACATCGTACCTAGAGCAAGAGCCGACAGGGCTAAAGTATGAAGGCTACCAGATACTAGAAGGGGGTCTGCTGACTTACTGAAACAAATTGTATGTTCCAAGTTGTGACGACTTGAATAGGTTCATAATGGACGAATTTCACTAGAGACCATGCATTGACCATCCAGGCTATCGGAAGATGGTCACGACCACTAGGAAACAATTCTATTGGCCTGGATTGAAGAAGGACATAGCTGAGTATTTAGCTAAATGTCTAGAATGCCAACAAGTTAAGGAAGAAAACTGACACCCAATAGGATTATTGCAACCTCTACCAATTCCGAAATGGAAATGGGAGACCATCTCCATGGATTTCATTACCGGATTACCAACATCGGCCAGGAAGAATGACACCATCATGGTAGTGGTGGAAAAATTGAGCAAGTCCAATCATTTTATTCCCGTCAAATCGACTTGTAAGGCAATGATATTGCCAACATATTCATGAAGGAGATATTCAGACTACATGGCATGCCTAAGGAGATCGTGTCTGACAGGGACACAAAATTCACTTCAAAACTTTGGAAATCCTTGATGTAATGTCCCCAAGGCCGAGCCTTGTTGTAAATCATGTTTATGAAATGAATTGTAATTATGTTTTATAGGATGGTGAGCCAAGTTTATATAAGATGGTGGGATTATGTGATTATTAGGTCAGAGAGCCTAAGTGTTGAAGGCCAAGAGCCTGATTTTGTACATGTATCTATGCACATTATTAATAAAAATATAAACACCATTGCGTGCAAACCGACCACGATGAATGAGTGATGGGGGACTAATCTTCCACAGAGTGGGTAAGGGATTAGGGGCTGGAAGGTGGGAAGAGGGGCTAAGTGTTGAGCCTAGGGACTAAGCCTAGGGGCTTAAGTCCTTGGGAATAATATTTAAATATTATTCCAAAAAGACCATGTGAAATATATGGTTTATCCTAAGTTATTTTGGAATGACAAGTGACTTTCAAGTGGGGAGGAACGCATGTTGATGGAACACATGCAGTTTCATCGGTGACAAATGTCAACCCAAGTGCATGCAGTTAAAATTGTTGAATTGAGCCATGATGGGGGTTCCTCCTCCAGTCGATCGTCGATTGTCTGAACGTGAGTCCGGTCTGACCTCTGCAGAAGTACCCTTGTGCAATTATGAAATTAGAGGAGGCATGTGTCTGTGTTTGTTTCTGGGAAAGCCGATACACCCCCCCCTCTGTTCTGAACTGTAGATTCTGAGTCGACCCCTGCGTGGATTGTTTGTCATGCGTCCCTGATAAACCATAACCGTGAGTCTATCCCGAGTTGTCGGATTGAGAAAACTGAAGTGTCCCATTCTTCCTGAGCCTGGTTATGTTGTTGCGCATGTCTGTTGCTATCTTGGGGTGTTCGAGTCTGGGTTCCAGTGGATTGTGGTGGCCGAGCAGTGCTTGACCGTGTGTGGATTGTTTTCCAGAATATACAACACTCTCTCCAAGGGAGAGAGGTGGTTGAGGTTGAAAGGACAGGTTTCCTGGCCTGTGAGTGACTCTCTCCAAGTGAGAGAGTGCACGGAGAAAGGAGAGAGCTCCTAGAAGGAACCTTGTTGCTTCCACAGAGCTTGAAGATTTCCAGTCTGGTCTGTTGTTGAAGCCTAAGGCAAGGGAGGTTAGCAGCCGAAGGACTATCTAGGTGACAGAGAAGGTTTATACTCCTGGGGTGGAACAAGCATGTGGGGTACTCCTGGGGTGGAACAAGCATGTGGGGAAAGAGAGTCTATGGGCAGTGGGCATAAGTGTTTCCTGGGAAAGAATCCTTCCTTGTGACTGTGTGTTTTCCTTGTAACCTCAGCCTAGCCTAGGATTCCTTACTTGGGGTGGATCTTAGTCCCAACTCGGGGGTGACCCACTGTTGAGCTTGATGAGAAGCGTGGTCTAAGGCTGGGAGGTTCGTGGAAGGCCTACACAGGGTTGGTGGAATTGCCACAGTTTCAAAGATAAGTATCAGCTTATGCTTTAATTATGTTTTGCATACCTGTGTTGCCTATATTTATCATGTATTCCGCTGCAATCATGAATTACTATTAATTCCATTAAATCTGCATGTTAGTAGTAATCTAGTGCTTACTCTAAGTTAAATGTGTTTCATTTGCTTAAAATTCATGTTATATATAAATAAGTATGAGATTGTTGTTTTGCACAGTAGCGAGTGCCCGGACAATGGGATGACGTCCAGGGAATGATACAAAATGGTATTAGAGCATTACAGAATGGTATCAGAGCCATGGTTTCAACGCTGAGCCTGGATGGGTCGGATAAGTGGCCTTTGGACCGAGGTTTTGAGAAGAAATTGTGTCTGGAGGACTAATTTCAAACCTCAGAATGTTTTCTGAGTGTCAACGGGCTACTTGACCGTATTACAAAGCTCAAGAGGTGTAGCGGTATTATAAAAACCACAACCAGTGTGGTATATGGCCACAGGGAGAGAGAAATCCACACAAGAAGTGTTGGAGCCATAGAATCTATTTGGGAGGAAAGGAGAACCCTCACGACTGTCAGATCTGGAGAACGTGCACAAGGATTAACACCCTTTGGAGTTACACAGGAGAGTGGGAATCGCGGTACGCGAAATCCAAAAATACTCGAAGACGGAGGAATCGAACCGAAATCCCGAAACAATCTACACCATGGATCGTATGAGAAGAACTTAAACTGTTGGATCATTTCAGAATTCGGGGATTGAAATGACGAGAGACTTGGAGTCACTACATCGCGAACTCCTGGTTACCGAAAACCTAAAACCCCAAAATCCTGAAACGGCGAAAGGATCTGCGTCGTAGATATGAGAAAGGTATGACTGTTGGATTTCACTTGGACGTGGGCACATGGATCTGTACCACGTGCCAGTGGGTCGAGAAGAAAAGCGAGAGTGGTGGGACCCGATGACATCACCAAAGGTGACGTGGACCCTCCAGAGTGTGCCACTTGCCACTGTGGATGTGGGAGACAATTGTGCTCTATGGACCCGAAGGGTAAAGGAAATAGAATTTTCGAAATTCAGGGATTGTAGCGACAAGAAGTTGGGAGTCACTGCATCGTGAACCCCCGGGTATCGAAGTGCCGAAATCCCAAAATTTTTGAAGACAAAAGAACCGTCGAGGATTTAGTTGTTGGATCCTCGTGGACCAAAACTCCGAAACTCGAAGTCCTGAAAGCGAGTATGAGGGCCTCGTGGATCGAAACCCCGAAACCCAAAGTCCCAAAAATTGCAGAGCCAAACAGAGCTCAGAAAACTTAGTGGATTCGAAACGTTTTTCTTGTTCACGTTGGTTATGAATGTTGAAGTTTTATTAAGGGTTTAAGGCCTGACAAACTTCGTTGACTGCACGTTGTGTGTGCAGAGTTCAATGAGTGTTAGGACAACCGTGAATTGACGCCGAGTATAGAAATGGAAGAGGTGCAGATTGCCTTTAATTTAGAAAACGAAAGAGAAGGAAGGAATTTCAACTTGGGAGTCGAAAGATCAAACTCTATTGGGCACGGAAAAGAGATGGATAAGGAAGGACATATGATGAAACTCATTGAAAGATTGCAGAAATATGCCCAGGCTCGTTGAGCTGATAGCCAAAAGATCATGAGGGTCAGGGATCAACAAGGTGAATTCAACTTAAAGATGTTGAAGAGCCTGGAAGGAATAGAAAGGAAATTGAAAAAAGAGAGTGATTCAAGCAAGACAGAGAGTTGCAGGACCCCTGAGAGGAAAAGAAGATCAAGGAGTGTCAGGACCCCTGAGAGGAAAAGAAGATCAAGGAGTGTCAGGACCCCTGAGAGGAAAAGAAGATTGAGGAGTGTCAGCAGACATCGTCGTTGCTCCCCAAAGTATTCCAATAGGGAAGCACACAGTAGTTCAAGCCCATCTCCTACCAGAAAGCATAGGAGATCTGGGATGGATGAATTGAAAGGGGAAATGAACAAGATCAAGCCTCCAACGTTCGATGGAGAACATAAGAAGGAGGAATATGCTGAAACATGGTTGCTTGGCATGAGGAAATATTTCCAACTGCAGAATTATTCCTCTCATGCAGAAGGAAGAATTGTGATGTATCAACTAAAAGGAAAAGCATCCATGTGGTGGGATCAGTTTGTGCAAGTGCAACACATTAGAGAGAAATATATCACATGGAAGGAATTCAAGAGGTATTTTGAGAGGAAATACCTGACTAAAAGATACTATGACAGAAAGATGAAGGAGTTCTTTAAAATCAAGTTGGGCAGCATGACCATTGATGAATATGAACGAAGGCTTTTGGAATTACTAAAGTATGTTCCATTCATCAAAGATGAGGCTATCAAGATTCAGAGGTATCTAAGTGGACTGCCACCTTCCATTGGTGACAAGATTCAGTATGATGATCCTAAGACTATGGAAGAAACAATAAGAAGGGAGAAATGCTTGTATGAGCAACAAAGGGAAAAACCTACTTTTCGGAAGGCTTGGGATGATCAAAAGAAGTTCAGGAAAGAGCAGAGGCAGAAGGGAAACAAGCCTCCTTTTTTTCCGAAACTGTCCTCAAGGACAACCATCTTTTAGAGAGCCCAGGAAGGCTGAAGTGGGTGGGAAAATGCCAAGATCGCCACCTATGGAGTGTTGGGGTTGTAAAGGAAATCATAGGTACAAAGATTCCCCCCATAGAAATGATAAAGCGAGAGTCGTCCACAATGCTCAACAAGCTGAAATAGTGGAGGACATGGGCAGTGGAATGCCAAGGATCTATGCGGCCCTGGACAACAAGCAAGTTGAATTT
>JZKD02S1339270.1:0-11692 GCA_000966675.3 Picea glauca | reverse complement strand
TATACATTTTTTCATTAATAGAAATCATGTATTGTTGTATTTGTCTATTTTTGGAAATATTTGTGTTTATTTCATTATAATATCTCTTCTTTCATTTCGTTCCGAAAATAATCCAGATCAGTTGTATCAGCGGAGGATTCTCTTTATCATTTTTCAGTGCATGTCCCCAATGAGGTCTGAGTATAGAAAGTTGGGTATCAAGATTGTCTCTCTTGAGGACAATCACTCTCGCATTCCCAAGAAACCCTCCATGGAGGAAGAAAACAAAAAAGGAGGAGTAGAAGATTCTATTAACATGTTGCTTGAAGCAAGCTCTCGCGCGATAGAGGGATGAAATGATGG
The DNA here is from genome assembly GCA_000966675.3 of Picea glauca. Lineage (NCBI taxonomy): Eukaryota > Viridiplantae > Streptophyta > Pinopsida > Pinales > Pinaceae > Picea > Picea glauca. The sequence goes on along the minus strand of JZKD02S1339270.1, from coordinate 11,350 downwards.
AGAAATTTTCATACATCCTTCAATGCTTTTCGATAGAAACAGACACATCCTCATCAAGTGACCACTTTCGAGGAACCTCTTCGTTCAAGTTACAATTTAATTTTTATATTCCCATATTTGAAAGTCAGATAGATGTGGATTCCCTAGAAAAATGATTAAATATACTAGAATTTTATTTATCTCTTCACAATTTTTATGACAGGGAAAAGATCACCTTCGCACTCCTCAAGGCTCTCCCCCATGTCAAACATTGGTTAGAAACTTACTCAGAGAAAAGTTCCACAAAATAATCTAGAATATATGTGGTCGAGCCCACTTGGGATTTTTTGTGGATGTGGTCAAGGAACAATATTACCTTGTTGATAACTATGAAGACCAATACATGAGATGGACCACATTGCGACAAGAGAGGGGACAAACAATGTTAGATTTCACAAATACTTTCCATACCTTTCACACCAAGTTGGGTATCAAAAACTTCGAGCGACATCTGGTTATGAAATACCATGGGGCTCTACATAAGTACATCCAAACTAAAATGGGTTTCCTAAACATATAATCACCTCGAGTTTCCTATCAATATGATGTCAAAATAGAGCATAAATTTAGGCACCAGAACAAATGGGAGTTTGGGTCTTCAAATACACAACAACCATAACATAATAAATATGACCCTAACCAACAACCTCCTAACAAATAGTCCAAGACAAATGAAAATAAGGGTAAAAAAAAGACGAAGAATGACACTGGGAAGTGGTGCCACTTCTACAAAATTCCCTGGCATAACACTAATGAATGTCACTAAAAAATGTCATTGGTGGCCGAGATCAAAGACAAGGATCCAAACCCTGATTCAGAATATGATCCAGAAAATAATGAAAAAAAGAAGATCACCGACGCAGACCCCACTGCTACCGTTGTGAATGCAAAAATTCAACCAGGAGAACCGCCAGATACTGAAGAGGGGGAGCACCTCTTACATTCACATATGTGTTTGAATGAGACCCATTTCATATATTTCTTGATAGTGGAAGCCAGAAGAACCTCATCTCAGCTGAGATCTTCAAACAGTTGGGGTTTTTGACAACACCACACCCACATCCTTACAACATCAGGTGGATTTACCAGTGACGAGATCTTTGTGTCAGCCAGCAATGTTAACTATCCGATGGAATCCATCCCTTCAAGGATGAGATAGTGTTTGATGTTTCCCCTCTTGATGTATGTGTTTTTGTTTTGGGCCAACCATATATGTGGAAACATCATGTTTTTTACGAGTCTCAACCACGTAGTGTCATTATTAATCTTGGGGGTCATCTCTAGGATACGAGAGGTAGTTACAACTATTGTTCAATCAAAATAGTGCAGCAAGGTAATATCTCATAATGCTAAATTTAGCCTCTTCACAATATGTTCAAAGGATGAACAAAAGGCCACTGCAACCACTACAGCCTCAACGCCTTCTATTCAGCAGAAGCAGATTGCAGAAGGCAAAGAAGATATTTATTCTTAGCCTACTATGGTTCTTTAACAATTCCCTGTCAAACCAAGAAACAAAAGGTTTGTGGAACAAATTCAACCCCGCCAAGAATAGGTTCGTGATAACCTTCCATAGACCAAGAAATGCAACTTCTCCAGCAAGGCAAGAAGCTCACAAAGATTCAGATTCAACAAATGATTTCCCCAGGAACTCAATGCAATGGATACCATTGATTCCTAGAGGGAGGGCTGATCTAGGTGGATATTGGTGGCCACCCACCTGTTCCAAATTCCACTTGGTTCATCTTCATAGTTTTCAGTTCAACACATTTCTCTGTAATGGTGACATCTCTTTGTAATTATGGGTTCTACACTTTTGAGGTTGTCTTGAATCCCTACACAACATCCAGGTTGATATTGGTGGCCTCCCACCTATTTCAACTGGGTTATTTTGGAAGTTTTCATGTTAGTACATATTTTTGTACTTCCGGGTCCGTTTTGAGGCCCTAAACGACAATTTTTTGGCTTTCCACAGACAAACTATTGACAAAGTCAAATTTTGATGGCATAATGTGTAGTTATCGAAAATACCTTTCCAACCAATAGGCTATCACATGCCTAAAAAAGAGATCGTATGAAAAATTTATGAACCCGAGAAGTTGATGTACTAACTTACCCCAATGGGACCCACATGAATTTTGATGCTTCATCTCCTAGGTTTAGGTTTTTGGATATCTACGGTTTTTTCATTCATGTTTATTGTAAAATAGCCTTGAGAGCCTCATTGTAATCATATTCTTGTGAATGAGCGTAGTCATCACATCTCTTCTCAGAGATAAGATGCCACCATCCTAGCAAATTCATTCACTCTGTATTTTTACAGTCTCTATACATTTCTTTCATTAATAGCAATCATGTGTTGTTGTATTTCTCTATTTTTGGAAATATTTGTGTGTATTTCATTGTGGCCTACACTATGCCCTTAGTTGTACTACCTAACTACCTAGGTACTAGAGAGTATCTTCTTGAGTGTTGTTCTCAGTGGCACTATAACTCTCAGGTGGTCAATTGGTTTATCTATGGATTGTTTCAAGATATCTAGGTTGATATGTGTACAAGTGTTGTCTGATGCACTACCACTCAAAGGGGTACCAACAAGGGTAACAAGGGTGGCCAACAATGTGCACTTAAGTACCACTTGTATTTCTTGCGTGTATGCTTCCTCGATCATGGATTTATGCGTTGAATGACAGATCTTTGTAGCTTTAAGACGTCGAAATACGTCCCTACCCTGAAAAAAAAATAACCCACAATTTTCTACCAAGGAAAGTGCTTTGATACCACTTGTAAGGTACGAGATATATTATAATAGCTGAAAACAAAAATATTGCAAAGAATAACAATGTAACAACATAATAGATGAAACCACAACACCAAAATAATACCTTTACTGATAGAAAACAATGTTCACTTGCCTCTTCGAAGGGAAAACCTCCAACATAGGAGTGCTCTATTAAAATAATTCTCAAGACAAAACTTCTCATACCCTTGACTCATATTTATACTATATCTATCTACCAAAAGAACAATCTAGAGGAAGATCTTTTAGAAGAGGAATCTTCTATTAGGTATTCTTACATTTGACTTATTATTCCTTATTACTAGGCTTTATTAATATTGGCCTTTATTATAGGGAAAATATATTATTCTACCTGCGTGAGGGGTTCGGGAGGTTAGGTCCCTAACACAAAACATCACTAGTTCATAAGATAGATAATCAATGAACGAGTGTGTGAATTTACTTGTGAATGACTCCTTGAGGTGCTTATATACTTTTTCTCTAGTTAACTCCTCTCCTTAATTTACGGCTTCTAGGTTTTTCTTGTTACAAGAACTTTACCCTTTCATTAAGGACTTATAACCAAATAAGGGTTTCTTGACCACTTACCACACCTTTTCAAAAGGTTTTTTCGGCATAACTCATTGAAGGAATTGATTGATGTACTATAGCCCTTCAAAAGGATTTCTCACATTGTCAGCTGGAAAAATTAAGCCAATTAGAAATAGGTTTTGTGAGATATTTCATATAGCGGCCTCAGATGATGCCGTTGGATTTTGCTGTGGAAAACATTGTTTTCAAAGATACCATATTAGAGTTATAAACAATATTATTGATGTTAGTGTATCAAGTAATTTTGTATACCATATTAGAGTTATAAACAATATTATTGATGTTAGTGTATCAAGTAATTTTGTTTGGCATATTATTCTTGTCTATTATTTTTGTTATTAGAAGAAAAAGTCAAACTGTTGACAAAGTCAAATTTTGATGGCATAATGTGTAGTTATTGAAAATACCTTTCCAACTAATGGGCTATAACTTGCCTAAAATGAAGATCATATGCAAAATTCACAACCCCAAGAAGTTGATGTACTAACATACCCCAATGGGGCCCACATAACTTTTGACGCTTCATCTCTTAGGTTTAGGTTTTTGGATACCTAGGGTTTTGGAATTCATGTTTATTGTAAAAGGGTCTTAAGAGCCTCATTGTACTCATCTTATTGTGAATGAGCATAGCCGTCACATCTCTTCTTAGATATAAGTTTCCACCATTCTAACGAGTTCATTCACTTTGTATTTTACAGTCTCTATACATTTATTTCATTAATAGAAATCATGTGTTGTTGTATTTCTCTATTTTTGGAAATATTTGTGTGTATTTCATTGTAATATATTTTCTTTCATTTAGTTATGAAAATAATCCGAATCACCTAATATCTCAGGGCACCAAGAGGCTAGACCGTTCCCATAGTTGTACTACCTGACTACCCAGGTACTAGAGAGTATCTTCCTGAGTGTTTTTCTTGGTGGCACTATAGCATTCAGGTGGTCGATTGGTTTATCTATGGAAGGTTTCAAGATATCTAGCTCGATCTCTATACAGGTGTTGTCTGATGCACTACCACTCAAAGGGGTACCAATAGGGGTTACAAGGTTGGCCAACAATGTGCACTTATGTACCACTTGTATTTCCTGCATGTATGCTTCATCGACAGTGGATTTTTGCGTTGAGTGGCAGATCTTTGTATCTTTAAGACGTCAAAATACATCTCTACCATGAAAAAAAAATAACCCACAATTTTCTGCCAAGGAAAGTGCTTTGATACCACTTGTAAGGTACGGTATCTATTACAATAGCTGAAAATAGAAATATTGCAAAGAATATCAATGGAACAACATAATATATGAAATCACAACACCAAAATAATACCCTTACTGATAGAAAACAATGTTCCCTTTCCTCTTCAAGGGGGAAACCTCCAGCAAAGGACAACTCTATTAAAATAATTCTCAAGATAAAACTTCTCATACCCTTGAATCCTATTTATACTAAATCTATCCACCAAAATAACAATCTAGAGGAAGATATTCCAAAACAAGAAGCTTATATTAGGTATTCTTACATTTTAATTATTCTTCCTTATTACTAGGCTTTATTAATATTGGCCTTTATTACAAAGAAAATATATTATTCTACCTACGTGAGGGGTTAGGGAGGTTACATCCCTAACACAAAATATCACTAGTTCATAAGATAAAGAATCAATGAATGAGTGTGTGAATGTACTTGTGAATGACTCCTTGAGGTGCTTATATACTTTTGTTAGGTAACTCCTCTCTTTCATTTAGGGCTTCTAGGGTTTTCTTGTTACAACAAATTTACCCATTTATTAATGAATTATAACCAACCAGGGGTTTCTTGACCACTTGTTTCAAGGTTACAACTTCACAAAGGGATATCTCCCTAATCGTGAGGAACTACGTGGCATTCCACATATCTTCAGAAATGAAATGACGAGTATTATCCATCTATGAGTGTCTTCATGCCATTTACTTTCTCTTTCCTGTACATATTCCTCATTCAACTTCGAGTATCAAAACCATACCGTCGATGCTTATTCAAGGATTGACATCAATGACAACCAACTATCAATAGAGCCAAACCCTTAAGAAATATCCTTGTGAAAAAGGGATCAAAAACCTCCTGGGGGTTTGTTCTTCAGTTCCTATGGTTTGGTGGATTTTTTAAACCATTCAATAAATTGACAAACTAAAGGAAAACATGCACCCTAAAAATCACACCCAAGAATCAAACAAAGTAGTAAAAGAAGGGGGAAATTTTAAAAATGACTAGTGCAAAAAATACATGGAAATATGAATTAGGAAGTGGTAGAAAAAGGTCAAAATCCTACATAAAAGTCATAAACAAGGATCATGAGTAAAATCCTAGTGGTGTTTCCCTTATGTTGGTAAAAATACTTAGCAAGGGTAAGGAAATCAACAAATTTTTTGGTTGTGTCAAAGCTACATAAAAAAGTGGGTTAGAAAACAAGAAACCCTAGTTTTCTATTAAGCAAATGTCTTCAGATCTATGTTATTGACCAATAAAAATGCATGCAACATAAAAAATACCTGAAAAAATAGAGATGTAAAGAATAAATATGATATAATTCCCAATAACCATAGTACATAACAATACACCTGTGATGAGACCGGTGAAGAAAATAATCTCCTAGTGGTTCTTCTTCTTTCCCGTATGTGTGGAAAAATAGCTAGGTTTCTCCTCTTGGCTAAAATTAACAATGGAAAATGGATCTAAAAAGATAGTGGAAATGTTGRCAACATTTKTGTACTCTSAAGGTAAAATCTCTATGGAAATGGAATGGATCACTTTATTTTATAGGCAGAATAGTGGTTATCCTTGATATGGTAAAAATAATAAAACATATTATTTCACCAAATAAATTCGTGTCCACTTATTGAATTTTACCTTTTATTTAAATAAAATAAAGGGGTGAAAAATCATAAAATGGGATTGCGACTTTAGTTGAGTGAAAATAACATTATTAAAAGAGTTTTGCTAAGCTATGGAAGGGAAAATGGTGTGAAAGTGTGTATTGTCAAGGGATACATGGAATATGATGGTGCGTATCGATATGGCTTAGATTTTTTGCTACATGTGCAAATCAATGGTGATAACAATCTCAGTATTCGATGGTCTCCAATAGTTTCTCTTGTATTTTGATACCAATGGTCATGTATACTATTACTGCTATCACTACTCGGTAGATAAGATAAAAAAATCTTGGTAGGGAATGTAGATGTAGAATGGAGAATAGACATATAAGAACTCTCACTTAATGCAATATGCAAATCTCACCACCTTTACCATAAATTCAACAACATGCCATCCAATGCAGAGGATCCCATGGGCTATGTGAATATTAGCAACACTTCTAAAATATCCAAAATCTCCTTCACTTGAAGGTGGAGAGTAGGTATGATTTTAAGGATGGATTTTTTCTTTTAAAATGTAGAAACCTTGGCGAATCTTACTAATCCTTCATATGCCAACTATAAATGTTTGGCGATATTTTTGTAAAAATATTCAAATTTCTAAGGATTTTATACAGTTTTTATAAAATTTTGGCGATTCTTAAGGTAAAATAATTTTATCCTATAGAATTTGGGCGAATCATTTTTAAAATAGCGAATCTCATTTTTGGAAAAACCATGGAAAATTATCCCATGAGCGAAATTTAGCCCCTAAAATCATCCATGGTGGAGAGTCATGCTACATTATGTATGCCAAATGCAAAGAATAAAGAACTATATGCTTCTTCGGTTGTTGAAAAAAATCATCATCATGTGAGTGACATCCTTTGAAAACACACCTCTATCACAGTTCATCCCAACGACCTCTCTACAACAACCACTTAATGATGTTTATGGGATCATAAGTTTGTGGATTGGTAGGTAATGACGAGAAGGTAAAAGATCTTTATTTTACTTTTAGATGAAATAAAAATGTTTTTTTAAATATGTAGTGGTTAATGGTCAATTTGTGAGGATGCATATATGTACATTAAAGAAATATCCTATAGGATTAAATTTTCATAGTGTTCTTAAATTCTTCAAGAATTTTCAAAATGATAGATTTTTTTTTTACTCGTGAGTGGATTAAGTTAAAACAATAAATTTTCACCATTAATAATAATAATAATAATAATAATAATCTATTTTTAAAGTCTAAAGTCTAAGGAGGTATACTTACCCTACCCTCCTCTAGATTTGAACTTGTGACCTCCAAGGAGGAAACCACTCAGGTTCAATTATGTGATGAGACTATGGCCCATTATGACAAGTCTCCAAAAATAGGTGTCCTTGATCCGTATTATTTTTGGCACGAAATGAGAGTGGAGATATAATAAAGAAATGCACAGCGATATCTTGGATATCCAATAATATAATAGAAATGTATCAGATATGCAACCATAAACACAAAGATACAATAATACACAATTTTCTATTAATGAGTGAAAATGTACAAAGACCTTAAAAATATAGAGTGAAAGACTCGCTAGAATGGTGGCATCTAATCTATGAGAAGAGGTGTGTTGGCTACTCACATTCACAAGAATATGATTGTTACAATGAGGCTCCAAAGTCCTTTTTAACATAAGTAAAATCTAAAACCCTAACCCCAAAAGATGAAAAAATGAAAGGTTTGCAGGCCCCGATGGGGGTAGTTGATATGTCAACTTCCCAGGGGCATAAATTTTGCATATGGGGGTAGTTGATATGTCAACTTCCCAGGGGCATAAATTTTTCATACGATCTATGTTTGGGGCGCTTGATACACCATTGGAAAGGTCTAACCAAGAATAACTATTTTTTACTGGCCCCAGTTTGTGCCCTTCAAAATCACGTGGGCCCCTAATCCCCAGAAAACATTGTTTCAGGCCTCAAAATGACCCCATAAGTTTGGAACCCAAACAACTGCCGAAAAACTGCCAATATGGAAAAATATTTTTTGAGCTTGTGGAATAGATGGGTGGCCACCAATATCCACCTAGATCAGTCCCCCTTGTGGACATCTCATTCCTTCCTAAGTGATAATTTTACTAAGTCATAATATTCCTAAGTCCTAAGTTTCCTGCTAGGCGTCAAAACAAATAAAGAAGGAAACACATGCTCTTAACCATTAGGCCCACTCAGGTTATATTAAATTTGATTTTAAAGTCACGACCAAGCACACCAAATTGGTCTAAGAGACCCCTTGTTTGTGGGACAATCATTTATGTTAGAAAATAGGACCGCAGAGCAATAAAATAAAACAAATGAAGAAACAAAACACAAAAGACACACAATACAAGAGAGACAAAAATTTACGTGGTTCACCCAGTGTGGGCTACGTCCACCAGAGAAATTGCCAGGTCCTTCCTTTATTATTATCCAGCAAATGAAGGAATACAACCTACAGCAAAACCCGTTGTAACTTCCACTTCTTTCTATCAGAGTCTCCTCTCTTAGAATACAATATTCCCCCTCATCCATAGCCGCAATCATTTCCCTCATAAAAGAGGGTTTCCTTCTAGGGAAAAAAACCCTAACATAATCTCTATCGTTAGATCTACGACCTTATAATGAACGGTCCAGATTTACAATGAAATTACAATATACTTTTACAAGGCAATTTTTGCATCGGGGGCTTCGCCCCCGAACCCCCGATGGGGGCTCACTTGCCCCCAGACCCCCCAGCCGGGGGGATAGCCCCCTCGAACCCTGCAGAGGGGGTATCCCCCCCTCTGCACTCCCCCATGTGGAAGAGTGTACATACTTCTGGGGTGTAAATACTTCATGGGGTATAAACATGGCTGAAAGCAAGGACCTCTGAATCAAGAAGATAATCAAGCTCCACAACCAACAATTTAGAATTTAAAAAAAACAAAGAAAAATTGGTAAACATATCCTTGGGATGATAAAGAATCTCAATGCCATTTAAAACATTTAGAGATCTACTAATAATAATTAGATTTTTTTTATCATAGAAATAATTTTTCATTGATCACATGTTAATATTCCATAATTTGATTATAATAGAAACATTTGATGGTGCTTAATAAATTTTACATTAAAATCAACAATCTCATCAATCTTAAATTACAATTTCATCAAAAATTGTTTGAGTAAAATCATATAATCACATATAAAAAATAAAAAAAAAGATTATATTAAAAGTAACCAAACAACTATTAAAAAAACCTTATATTTTGATATATTTGAAATTAGCTAGGCCTCTGGTCCCATTTTGGAAAAAAAAAATCCTTCCAATCCCAAGTCCATTTATAAAGTCCATTCATAAACAGAATCAACTTTGTCACACATGATGAGGAGGTTTCTCGCGTGACTGGTCTCCCCCATAGATTTTTATAGTGTTATTCCACTAATTGAAATATTTGGTTCTGCATACATCCTCGTTACTTTCTCCTTCCTTCCATCTCGTCCCTCTCTTACGCCTATGGTTATTTTGTTTGAGTGAAATCATTGGCCTTCCCCTGTGACAAAGATGTGTTTTCATTACATTTTTAACAACACATGTTAATAGGAGAGAAATTTGGCGTTCATTCAGTTCTTCCCATGTCAATTTCTAGATCTTTAGTGGAGTGGAAGAAGGAGTCTGAGTGACTGGTTTAGGGAGAGGATTGAAGGAGGGTTTTCTAGTTTGATAGGAGACAACTTTTTATTCTTCCTTATCTCTTTTAGTAGCTTCCACCCAACTTTGAGGGTGATCCATGAGGACATGGGAATGAATCTCATCCTTGAGGCCATTGATGAATCATTCTCGGAAAGAAGCATCACACATGCCCTCTGTGCAAAAATCCAGTCGCTTAAAAGAAAATATAAAGTATTCCACTATGCAAGATTGTTTCAACTTTGTCAGATGACCAAAATTGTTACATAAATCAGACCAAAAGTAACATTTACGGCTGGAACATCACCCCAAGTGAAATGCTGAGAGTTACAAGAGTTCTAGGGATGGAGGGGCACACAAACTGGGAGGCCTTCAAGTACTTGGGAGTCCCAATATTTAAATCTGCCCCAAGAGTTTCCCATTGGAGCCATATCGCAGAAAAACTCAAGAATAAATTCACCTCTTGGGGGGCCAGCTGGCTGAATTTAGCAGGAAAGACAGTCCTGATAAAGGCTGTAGTGGCTAGCCTCCCAATCTTTCAATGCTCGCTCTTGCTAGCTCCATCCACAGTTATCCAAAACCTTGAGGCATTTCAAAGGCGTTTCTTGTGGGAAGGAGGCAGGCAGGAAAAGAAGAAGATGCACTTAGTTAGTTGGGAAAAAACCACCAAATCCTTCATGGAAGGAGGTCTTAATTTTAAAAATACAAGGACTCAAAATCTGGCGTTAGGGGAAAAGCTTCTCTAGAAAATGATCACCGGCAAAGCCACTTGGAGTAAGCGATCTCTTTGGAGGAAATACTTTCGAGGGGCTCGGGACAGAAGTTTAGAACTCCGAGGTAAAGAGGTGAAAATCTCTCCCATCTTCGCGCTTTGCAAAAAAGTGCTCCCTCTCTTCACCCCCCATCTAACTTGGGTGCCGAGAAATGGAAGGAAAATAAGAATTTGGACAGACTCAATAATGGGTGATCCTCCATTAGATCAGCACCAGGACCTACAAGGACTCAAAATATGGATGGACAGCCAAAACATCTTAACACTCTCAGACATATCAGTTTGGGGAGATGAAATACCTCACCCATGACAAGGGTGGGCAGTCCCAAATAGACTAGTTGTACTAGATAATCAATGGGTTTCTCTCAAGAAGTGTCTCCAAGGGAAAGCCCCTTTAAAAAAAATAAGTAAGGATGACCGAGGATGGGGCAGGAATGCCAGGACTTACACCACAACAGATGGTTACCAACTCTTCAACTCAATTCCCACTGCAATGCCAAATCCAACAAGATGGAAAGCAGTCTGGAAATATCAATCCCTCCCAAAAATTGACCATTTC
>JZKD02S1339259.1:0-11692 GCA_000966675.3 Picea glauca | reverse complement strand
AAATCTTGTATTACTGAAAGAAGTTATGATACAAAAAAGACAAGGGGAATCCCTTGATCTGCCAAAAAGGAAACTAGATTAGGTATCCTAGAGTTGCATTGTTTGAGATAGCAGAGGGAGGGCTAGGCTGCCACCATGGGAAACCGACATAGTCCTCCAAAAAATAGTTTGACAGACTAAACCATAATATATACATAAAACATAACCAAAAAAATAGGGGTATCTCCTATACTGAAAACCATTTGACCTAGGGCTGAACCTGTGCTGAAAGAATGGTCAAATCATTTGATGCTAGTCAAGGACTCTTTTATTTGTTCAATTTTATTTCTATTTTGCATGCAAAGTTGTTTTTTTTCATCGGGATAACTTCTTTCTATGTTTACAATTCTTAATATAGGAGATCTGAACATAGATTTTTTTATCATGGCTCCACGAAAAGCATCCAAGGTGGCTGTCGAGAATTCAGATCAGGGCTCAGATGCAATTTTCAATACTTCACCCCGAAGTATTAATACTATCAAAACCTAGACATACATCTCCGACATTCTTTAGTCCGAAGTGGTGAATTGTTCAGATGATTCCAGCGATAACGGGAAGGATGATTTGGACACCAAATACAAAATCATCATTCAAGAAGAGATGCACAAAATAGCATCCAGGGCACAGCTCCTTCCCTATTATGATATGAACAGATGGGCACTAGACCATGTGGATATCCTGACCAAGACTATCATCAACGAATAGAAGGTGATGGTTGGAACCTTTAGACCAGAACATTTGCAGGCAATGTATCAGTTGTCACCCACACCAAAATTTGCATACAATGTCGAGTTTCTGGAAGGTTTCAAGGAGAAGGAATGCGAGAAATATGGAAGAACCTTGCCCGAGCTGATCAAGGATTGGGTTTCTCACCCCACAAAATTTAGGGTAGATTCTAATGGTATTTATTCAATCTCCTCTTTAGAGCAGCCATTTAGGTATATAGCAATGATGGCTTGTAGGTTGTATGGGAGGGAGGACACCACACACTTTTTCCTCCTGTGGGTGCCTCTGATTTATACAGTAGATGAAGGGTGTTCTTTCGATTGGGCCACACTATTTTCTGACAGTATAACCCGTCAAATTATCGAATATTGAGTGCAGAAGGCAAGCGAGAAGATAACCTCATTTTTCATGTCCACCTATGTCATGGATGCTATTTGTTTCATGACGCCTTTCCCTCTAATGAGCTGGAGCTGGACTCCGTCTAATGTTGAGCCTATCCATGTCTATCACTCGAAACTTTGGGAGGATAAGGCCACATAATTCATATACGAGATTTTCAATTGGGTAATGGTACTGATGCCTGTCTCCATATTTGGTAACCCACCACCCAGGATTTTAGATAACATCGCCACCAACTTGAGTAGTGTAGCTGAATGGATGTAGAAGCAAAATTTTCATACATCAGGGTTTTTGACGCCTCTATTCTCCCATATGCTCTACCACTATTTGTGCTGGATAAGCTGGTATGCCGTGAAATCCCCTGGCAAACCATGCTCGTTGGCATAAGCAAAGAACATAAAGGTGTTTTGAAGACGGTATGGTTGCCCTTCCCCATTCATTTTAATACATATTCTTTATTAGATTTCAGACATGCCAAAGTCGAGGCTACGACCTTGGAGGAATTTAAATTTGTCAACATCGAGTTCAGGAAACATTACCCACATAAGGTCGTGAGTAATCACATAGTGATTTGTGGCCTAAAAAGATACTAACATGAGCACTCACCTCATAAAGACATCTTTCGAGGTACGAGATCCTATGCTGAGGTCCTAAGTTGGATTCAAGCCCTATCGCCTGGGGATAGGGCCGATCTTTTCAAGTTTCAGGAACACTGACGGAGCTGCCTTCCCCCAGTTTTACAGGGTAAGAACCCACAAATTACAAATGTATAGCAAACGAAAGCTAAGGGATCAAAAGATTCGAGTCCTAACCAAGAGGAAAATCAGGAAAAGAAACAGGAAACTGGGGACCCCAAACAGGAAGCTGATATCCCCAACCCATCAAACAAGCCAACCATGGTTGTTACCCCAGAGAAACCATCCAAGGAAATCGACAGTCCCATCGTTTATATCACTCCCCTACAATCCACAAAGGGGACCCCTGATGCGCGATGGATTTTCAGTGAAGAACTAATGCCCATTACTATAGAAGAGTTGCCTCCAAACGAGTTCTTCTTCGATAAGAAGAGAAAGGCCATTGTGAAACAAGAGATTTACCGAGAAGTGGGCACAGTAGAAAAAAACTTCAAAATCCTAGCCGAAGAGAAGGCCATGAAAAAGGAGGAATTCGCCACTTAAATAACAGGGACATTGGGGGATTTTGCTACATCCAACCAATTTTCCATCACATCTCTAAAGGAACAGTTAAATCGAAAGAACCATTTGATCAGAACATTGCAGCCTAAGCTAGCTACAACAGAGGAAAATGCCAAAGATCAGGTGAACATAGGTCTAGAGAAAGCCAAAGTATCTGATCAAAAGGAAATCGAGCAGCTCAGATCCAATCTCGAGAAAATACATCTGTCAGCCCAGACCAACCAAGCACAGGTAATCCAGCAAGAAGAATTGATCAGGTAGTTACAGGTAAAGTTGAATTCTTCTGAGAGCCAGGTTATAGATATCGGGATATTCAAATCCCAAGCCATTGAAATATGAAAAAGAGTGTTAGTAGCTTAGCAATATTTAATTGCTAAAGTGGAGGCCATCCAAAACCATTGTAGGACCATTGACCAAGTACTGGAAGACATTTCATTGAGAGAAAGAGAAGCTGGAGTGGCTCGGGTCTTTTTCTAAGAGGATTTTATAGCCATGACAAAAAAAAATGGTCAGTAGTTCCAAGCTTTCTATCCCAGAGAAAACCAGAGGTAATATCTTACTGAAGGCGTGGGAGCATAATATATCAGAAAGTAGAGAACGAGCTAAAGAAATGAGAAATTCTTGTGAATAAACTTTCATCTTGATAAATGAAAGTTTGTTGGATATCGATAGGGAAAGAAGCACTAGGACACTAGGCCAGATCGATATAGCCAAGTACCTACTCAATATCAAGGAGAATGAGGAAAAAGTGCAAGCTGAAATATCACATATAAGCCAGACTGATATAGTTCAAGTGGATAAATGGTTAATAAAACCTAGTGTACAATTATGTTCTATCATCACTGAAGACTGACAAGTAGGAGGAAGGTTTCCACAGTTAGCGAAGGATTGTTACAATTTTGAGGCAAACAACCAAGCAGAGCCTTCCAGGTTGATAGCCCAGTTGGTGGAGAGGTGCGTCACTTGCACCAAGCAGAAGAAGGGGCAGGTTTCCAGTGCCAAATAATGACAAGTGTCTACCTATTCTATTTTTAGAACCCGAAGAGTAAATAAAGAAAGGTGCTCTACCCACATGAAGGAGGACAAAGAAAAAGAAGCAAAATGCTTAAATTTCCCATTTTTTAACCAAAAACTTCTGGAACGATTGAGATACGAATGTTTAGAAGTTTGTATAAATATGCATTTTGAAGTGAGAACCGAGGCTAGACCTTTTTTGGTCGATTGTAATAGAGACTTTCTTTCTTTTGAAAATGAATACAAATCAATCTGAAGATTCCTAGTTCCATGAAGACTGAGTTATGAGTTTTGTTTTCTCTATTATCTTACATTAAATTTCATTTCTTATATATTTCTGATGAATGCTTAGCTACAATTTAGTGCAACTTCTACTGTGGTGACCAATTTTTTAGTCGTCTAATCACTTGCATTTTTTCCTCTGTATCGGCTATCAGCAGGTACAAGACCTATGAAGTTTTTAGATCTCTATATTTTATGCTTCGTCAGATTGCTTCTTGCCTTTTTCTTCTTCTGTTTACAGGGAAAGATTCTCCCTTGATAGGAGCCTTGCATTGTTGACGGCTTAATGTTTTTTCACATTTCATACATGATTCTTTAAAAAGTTAACTTAGTTACGGGAGAAGGCGTTTGGTTTGTGTTCTACCTTTAACATCAGATTTCGAAAGTTCTTTTTTATATGGTCAAAAAAATGAAGTAGCATTTTAAACCTTGAACTTTCTTTTCATATTTTGTTCCTCCATGACTGTGCCCTTTGCAAGATAGTCCAACATTGAACCCAGCCTATTGGATCAAACCAACATTGCTTTGAACCTTTTTGACACCATACTTAAAACCGCCATCACCCGGGTCAAACTTGAACATTCATGGGACGCAATTAAATGGGATATAAGTATTTAGGAACGTTTGGAAGCGAGACAGAGACAACTTAGAAATCAACCTTAGCTTCCCTTTCCCAAAGGTTGATTTTTCCCCTTTTTATATTTTACTCACTTTCAGATGCCTAGACCCTGTACTTTCTAGACTTAAGTACAAACTCTGGAACAACATCTTTCTGGCGTCGTTGCTGGGGAACGAAGTTATGAAACCTTTTCCTTGGGAGAATGACATTTTGCAGGTTTCTACCCTTTGATAGTGAACAAAGAGTGAACACCTTCTAAAGGATATTTTTATCATTCACTTGGTGACTCCACGTTTCAGTAAGATGACATCTGGTCGAAGGAACACCAAACAAAACCCAGATGGTAAACAGAACACGCCTGTTTCTAATCCCAAAAAAATACTAAAAACAAGAGGTTCCCTTAAGCCAACCACTACAGCCTACCAGCTTAGGTACACACAACCCAAGGCTGATATTTCTTTCAAACCTCTAACTTCACAAGAATCCCCCCCTAAAACCCCCAACCCAACTTTAGCTCTCCCTGAAGTTAAAAATGAAACTCATCTGATAACCTATGGTGTACATAAAGGTGGAAATCCCTCAGTAAATTTATCAACGATCGATATCCCACCGACCTTTTAGTTAGATTTCCCAACCTCGTAGAGTCTCAAAGAGTATACCATAGACTCATATTCCATGCCCGCGGGTTCCCCAGAGTTTTTGCTAAAGTAGCTGCCAGATGTGTGCCTCTAGTCCTGCCTGTCCCTTTTCATGACCTTCCTGAAAACTACATGAAAAAACTTACCTAAATTTATGGGGGAAGGGGACCTGACCGTGGCCGAACATATAAATTTATTTGATCAATTCACAGATATCCTAGGTCTCGAACACGAAGACGTATATTCGAGGTTATTTGCTTAGACTTTCAAAGGACAGGTACAAACTTGGTTTCAAAGTCTACTCGCAAGTTTGATATTATCCTATGATGCCCTAGAAGACTCTTTCCTTAGACATTGGGGCAAAAGGAAAGACCATTTGTATTATTTGACCGAGTTCAGGTCTTTAAATTAAAAAAATTCGGAAACTATTATGGAATTCATTCAAAGGTTTAGCAAGTTATACAATAAGATCTCAGTCGAAGTTAAACCATCCCAACCCGTAGCCAAGGCAACCTTTGTGGGAGCCTTCAAACCTGATTTCACACTTCTGTTGAGAAAAAGGAGAGGGGATACCCTGACCTGAATGCAAGATGATGTCATAGAGATTGAATCTAACATGATGGCTTCTGGAAAATTAAAAACAAAAGTAGAAATGGGAAATTGAGAAACCAAATGTTTTAGGGAACAAGTGGGACCCTCAGGGCCTAGTAGATCCTCAGATGATAAAATGGATGACTTGGCCAGGATAATTAAAGAGTTATCAAATAAGATTTCCAGAAGGGAGCTAGATCAATCCAAGGCATATCTTTTCGTTAAGAGGGAATTCAGAAGAAACCCCAACCCTCAAAATCAACAAAGACAGATTAAAAATGAAGACCAGAAAATTCAAACTCCTTTAAAAAATGAAAATTTTATAAGAGGAAATGACCTGCAAGGTTTCGAGGATCTGGAAGAAGACGTGACAAATTTAGGTGACGACTGCACACAACCTTATTTAACTAAAGAAGATTATGAGAATTCCTTGAACACTCAACAACTATCAAATAAAGATGATGACATAAACAACACTGTTGTTTCTATCTATCAAGAAGTGACCGATCCTATAATGGTTGAGGTCCAACCTAAGTACAACATGAGGCCTAGAAACAAACCCGTGTCGACTCCTCAACCCAAGAAAATTCTTCCAATAGGTCAAATATACGAGCCCACCTCATAGGAGACCAAGATACATAATAGAAAAATAAAAGGGGTAGATTCGCAGAATCCCAAAGTAAAAGAGGCTGAGACCCAAGCAAAAGAAACTAAGACAGTTGAAACACATATACCGGTAAACAACTTCATGGGAAATAAATCAGCATAAACAAATAAGTTGGAAAAGAAGGAGTCTGAGGTTTCAACCAGAGAAACGGACAAGGGTAGTGGAGTTTTCAGCCTTGAAAATGAGATAAATAAGATCAAAATACCAATCCCTCTGGTCGAATTAGCAAAGAATCCTGTGTATCAAAAGTAGATAACCAAAATGATAGGTTTTTCGGATCCAGAAAGTCACTGAGACGTGATAAAATTGGAAGATGATAAACCTAATATCACTTTTGGTCCACATTTCGAGGGTGCCAGACACACTGTCGCTCCCTTCTATATTACCCTAAATGTGCATGATTGATTGCTGCATAACTGCATGCTATATTCTGGAGCCTCACATAATGTAATGCCCAAGTCTATTATGTACAGACTAGGTCTCGAGATCACCAGGCCTTATGAAGACCTCTACTCTTTTGATTCAAGGAGAGTTAAGTGCATGGGTATGATAAAAGATTTAGTAGTCACTCTTGCACAAGTTCCGGTGAAAAGTGTCCTAATGGATGTAGTTATCACCGATATACCTCCGAAGTATGGCTTGCTACTATCTAGGTCATGGGGAGACAAACTTGGGGGGTCTCTTCAACTAGACATGACCTATGCCATGATTCCTATGTTTGGTGGACAATTTACTTGGCTATACAGGGAAACGAGGCTAGCATACATAGTGAGTGACCCACAGAATCCTAACAATTATCCTATTTATGTTGTCGATCAAGATCTAGGGAATTGTATTTTATCTCTTGATGATGGTGTAAATAGCTATACAAAAGACAATTACATAAATGAAAATGAATCAAGAAAGATAGATGAAAATATGTATAGCACTAGAATTTGGAAAATGTTTTTTTACGGTGCCTTGTCATATGAAGGAGCAGGTGTAGGAGTATTGTTTGTAGCACCTGAAAATGAATTTTTGATTCCTTTCTCTTACATGCTCCAGTGGGATATAGACTACACCAATAACGTATGTGAGTATGAGGCTCTAGTCTTAGGGTTGGAAGCTGCTAGAAAACTAAACATAAAGAACTTGGAAGTATATGGAGACACAGAGTTGATAGTGAAATAGATAAATCGGCAATACCAGGCCAAACACCCAAGATTAAGATCTTACAGGAATTGCACCTGGGATTTAATAGAAAATTTCTTCTCGTCAATAAATGTTCATTTCATCCCACGCTCTGAAAACTTGCAAGCCGATTCATTAGCCAAAGCAGCCTCAACGTTCACCCCCCCCCCACATCTTTCAATCTAAGGTATCATATAGAAGTGAGGAACAAACCTTCCATACCAAAAAAAATCCAACACTGGCAAGTGTTTGAAGATGATGAACAAATCAAGAAGTTCCTCGAGATGGTGGACGACTTCATCGAAACTCACGTTGACCAAGAAAACCAAAATGGCCACACATGGATCATGCAAGAAGGAGAGGATCCTCAGGGGTTCCAGGAAAAGATTGCTAATCATCGCATGTTGGTTTTAAAGAACAATCAGATTCCAAAGGGACTAATCCCTCTGGAGATACTGCTCGACCAAAGTGATATGCCCTTAAAATATTCTTTGCAACCCCAACCAGAAGAGGTTGAATACTGCGACATAGGGGCCGAAGAGGAGCCTAGGATAGTAAAAATATCAAAGTACCTTCCTCCTAAGGTAAAAAGAAAGTATAAAGAATTACTTGGGAGGTATAAAGATGTTTTCTCTTGGTCATACAAAGAGCTGAGAACCTATGACACCACTGTGATTGAACACAAGATACCCCTAAAGCCTGGTGTCAAACCTTTCAAACAAAAACTCAAACAAATCAATCCTATTTTATTGCCCATAGTAGAAAGGGAAGTCAAAAAGCTCCTGGACGCAAAAATAATCGTACCACTGAGATACTCCGATTGGGTAGCAAACTTGGTCCTGATTAGAAAGAAAAGTGGGGAGATCAGACTGTGTGTTGATTTTAGAAATCTAAATAAGTCCTCCCTCAAAGACAATTACTCTCTACCCAAAATGGATCACATTTTAGAAAAAGTAGTTGGGGCAAATAGGATGTCAATGATCGACGGGTTTTCTGAGTACAATTAAATTGTTGTCAATGAGCATGATAAAGAAAAAATAGCCTTCACCACCCCTTGGGGTACATTTATGTATGACAAGATGCCTTTTGGTTTAATGAATGCAGGTGCTACTTTCCAACGTGCTATGGATATTGCTTTCATCGGTAAAAGGGAAAAATTCATGGTTATCTATCTTAATGACCTAACCAGTTTTTCTAAATCCGATGAAGACCATCTAATAGATCTCAAGCAGACATTTGAGAAATTTCGCAGGTTTGGTTTGTCTTTAAACACCAAAAAGTCTCACTTTGCTATGCAAGAAGGTAAACTCTTGGGACATATTGTGTCTCGATATGGAATTAAAATTGATCCTAAGAGGGTTGAAGCTATAGACACCATAAATATCCCTAGGAATGTAAAAGAGGTTCAATCATTCTTAGGAAAAATAATTTTTTTGAGGAGATTCATCCCAAACTTTGCTGAAACCATGAAGTTGATCACAGATATGCTAAAGAAGAACAACGAAGTGAAATGGACAACAGAAGCCAAAGCATCGTTTTCACGCATCAAGAAGATCATAAGAAAGGCACCCGTACTGGCAAGCCCTGATTATCTAAAAGATTTTCTGATTTTCTCATTCGCCTCCGAACACACACTTGTCGCAGTACTCCTCCAGAAAAATGAAGAGTGTTTCAAGAAACCAATAGCCTTTTGTAGAAAAAGACTTAGAGACACTGAACTCAGATACGATATAATGGAAAAGCAAGCATATGCTATGGTGAAGCCATTAAGATATTTCATAACCTACGTGCTACATTCCAACATAATTGCTTACGTACCCACCAGCTCTGTAAAATACATTTTGGTTCAGTCCGACAGTGATGGGAAAAGGGGATGATGGCTTGCTAAAATTCGAGAATTTGATCTGGAGATAAAACTGATGAGACTAGTAAAAGGGAAAGGTTTGGCTAAGATCTTAGCTAAATCAAATTTCAGAGCCCTGGGAATAAATGGCCTATAGGGATGTGAAGAGTGTGTGGACATGAATGAACTCGATGAACAAATAACTACAATCAGAATGAAAGAGAATTTTTCCTCATTAGATTGGTATAAAGACATAGTGTCCTACCTGCTGACCTTGAAATGCCCGAGCGACCTATCCCCATATAAAGCCAGGACGTTGAAGTTGCATGCGATGAAGTACTATATATCTGAAATCCAATTGTATTGGAAAGACCCACTAGACTTCCTGTTGGTTTGTTTAGTTGAATCAGAAACAGAGAAGGTCGTAAATGAATTTCATGAAGGAGTGTGCGGAGGACATCACACTTCAAGGGAAACAACTTATAATATCCTAAGGGAAAGATATTATTGGCCCAAAATTTTCTCAGACGTCAACGCTAAAGTCAAAGCCTGTCACCATTGCCAATTTTTCGCAGGCAAGCACAAACTCCCAGTGCTATCGTTGGTTCTGATCAAAATAGAAGCCCCTTTTAAACAATGGGGACTATATTTTATAGGTGAAATTAACCCTCATTCCAGCGCTCAACATAAATGGATCATGACTGTTATAGATTACTTCACTAAATGGGTGGAGGCTATTCCAACTAGAAAGGCAATGGATTCAGTGGTAATGGATTTCCTAGAAGAAAACATTTTGTCTAGATTTGGCTTCCCTCGAAAGATAGTCATAGATAACACCTAGGCATTTAAATCTATGGCTATGGTTAGCTTTTTCCAAAAGTATAATATCATGCTTGGTCATTCCACGGCATATTACACCCAAGGAAATGGGCTAGCTGAGTCTTCAAACAAGAGTCTAATCACTATAATTAAGAAAGTGTTGAGCGAAAACAAAAAATCTTGGTATGTGCATTTAAAGTACGCTTTGTGGGTGAATCGAATAGGTAAAAAAAAATCTATCAACACTTCTCCTTTCCAAATGGTATACGGGACCGACGTAATATTACCTATAAATCTAGCACTTCCCGTAATGAAACTTTGGAAAAATGAGAAAGAAGAACCAAATTATGTCACAAGAAGAATAAACCAGCTGATTGAAGTCCAACAGCACCGGGCCAAAGTGGACAAAAGGCTGTAGAAATCCCAGGACAACATGAAATCATTATTCGATCATAAGGCCAAGGACAAAGAATTTCTCCCTGGTGATTTGGTTTTGAAATGGGATGCTAGGAAGGAGGACTCAACAAAACATGGTAAATTTGATCATATCTAGTACAGACCGTTCAAAGTCACAGCGCCTAAAGGAAAAAATTCATTTCTATTAGAGAATTTGGACGGTAACATCCTCAACGCCCCTGTCAACGGACGTTATTTAAAGCACTACATGCAGTAAATAGTTTCCAAAATTTGCATTGTATATATCGGTTTTTGTTTTCTTTTTATTTCATAATTTTTCTTTGGTAAGTCTACTTTCATCACAAATAAAATAGATCAATGTTTTTCTAGAAGTAGGGATATGAAATTTTCAACACATTCAGTTCTTTTAAAGCCCTGATACTCTTCGTGTTGTTCCCTTCCAGGATCTCAGCTTACAGCCCAAACGAGCGAAACAAATAAACAAACAATCATATATCGAAGAATAAATTCATTGAAAACAAGTGATAGAAAAGATTTTTTTCGTTATTTTAGAAGAGAACGAAGTGGTAAGGAAAAGGTATGAATTCCAGAGAGGTCTGTATTTCAAACAAAGGTCTCTAAAGTGTCGTGACGGTCTCATAAGTATGATATGGCATTAAATGAATGAGTTCTTACTCTGGGTCCTAAGAGTTTCACCTAGATAAAGATAAGAGGTAATCAAAATAAGCAGTAAGAGTAAAGTGTCTTAGGCAAAAGGTTCCAAGAGTCGAGTTTAATCCATGACCCCTGTTTTTCGAATTCTAGACCTTTCTTCATTGCCCTTTTTCTGTCCTTGGATTTACCTTCTTAAAAAGACAAGCACCTTTTTGGGTTTCCTACAGGGGAAGAAGAGGTTACATTTTAGCTTTGGAAGCTGGAAAACAGACCTTGGAAAGTAAGCCAGTCCTCATAAACTCCTCAGTCTCCTACTAAACAAAGTTATGCGTAGGTTGATCCTGACTCTTATAGGTTTTTTAACAGTCTTCGAAGGATTGAAGCTTGCTCAAAGGAAGGCCCCTGGAAGTAATTTTTCCCATTTTCCCTACGGGATAAGGTGTTTTGAAAGTTAAGAGAAGGTTGGTCCCAAGTAATCAAAGCAAGTTGACAGACCTCCATTGCGAATATTACACAGATATCATCCCTGGTATGCCTTATACAAACTGATTGCCCCCACTTCATGTTTTAAAAAGTAAAATATAAGACAGATGGTGAAAGGAAATTCATATTTGATTG
>JZKD02S1339248.1:0-11692 GCA_000966675.3 Picea glauca | reverse complement strand
AATAATATAATTATTAATTGATTATTAACTATAGTATATAATAAGTAAATAATAATAACAAATAGTTATTGATTATTCAAGGGACGCATCATTTCATGGATGGTCACCTTATGTTTCCTATATATGGAACACTCATTATTGTAATAATACATCGATCATATATTATATGAAGAACAACAACATGCTTTGTATTTGATGTTTGTTGGATTGCAGGACTCGTTGAAGGACTTGGAGATCAAGTTCAACTTGGACTGAGCGAGGAAAAACTTCGTAAAAATGTACTCATATATTCTTCATCTTCTCTATTGATTAGCTTAGTTATGTTTAAAGAAAAGTCAGTGTTCAAAGTTATCACTCTTCTGTCTTGGTCATAGGGCTCTAAGATCCAAGAGGGAATTCACCTTTCCGCAGGGGAATTTTCCTACAACAGAAAGGAAGCTATATTTTGTGATGTTTCTCAGGCTTCAGTGATTAGCTGCATTATTTTCTTGATGTTATTCTCTACATAGGCTCTACAGGATTTGAGGAGGCTGGAGGATCCTTTTAACTTGGCTACAAGAGTAACAAGCACATTTTTTTCTAAAGGACTGGAAAACACTGGGGTAGCAATGAAAGCCTCCTCCAATTCCTTGATTCGGTCATTAAGTCTAGAATTCTCCACTTCAATTCCTCTAATGGAATCATCAAGAGAATCAGTGGTTGCACGGTGAAATCAGGAGATTTGGGACAACTGCATTTTCCTAAAGTTAATATCTGAACGATATTTTTCTTTCTTATTTGTTACATCTCTCTTTTCAAAAATTAAATTTTTAGATTGGCTGTCAAAAACAACGCTCTAGAATACGACGGATTCATATTCGTCAAAAATGTTGGTCTCAAATATTTCCATTGTGGAAATATGGTGCATCACATCTGCGAGTGGATCAACTTTGTGCAACAAGGAATCCACAAAAGTTTCAAGTTGCATGTCCTCACTTTGAATTTTGGGTTCTTCTGCCTGCCCTACTATGTTTTTTCTCTTCTTCGTCAGGGGAAGCATGTGAGAACTATCAGTTTTTCCATGAGGAGGGTTCTTATATCCTCCTCCATTTGAAGATTTATTGGTTTCTTTCTTACTGGGGTGGGCCACTGAAGCGATGCTCTGTGATGTCGTGTTGTTGGGAGTGCTGGTCGGGGACTGAACACTCTTCTCACTGGAGCCTTTTCCCTGTTATTTGTACAATTCAGTTGCACTTTGAAATGTTTCTACACCGCAATCGTTAGAAGCATGAGTGTTGTCATCACTGTCTTTGTCTTCAGTCATGTGTCTATGGATAGTTGCTAAATCCAACTGATAGTAAATGTTCTCAAAAAATCTCATTAAGGTCGAACCCTTTTAGCCTTTCAACATATTTTAGGTTCAAGTTCTTGAAATGGCTTGCGAATTCATCAATCTTGTTGACATTTGATGCAGGAGCATCTCTCCACATCAGCCAGCCAGCCAGCCACGTCAACGTGCATGCATTCAACGTTGAAGAGAGAGGCACAGTCCTCATTCAAATTTGAATTGAATGTAATTTAATGCTTAGGCTGGTGATCCATGGAAGTCGTTCCTTTGAGCAGGCGTTAGGTAGATCGGCTTTAATGCCAAGATCGGCTGAGATCTAGATCCATATGCTAGACTAGACAGCCATTGATTGTAATTTATTAGAGTAGGTGAACCTGGAGGGAAGCACTCGATGAGCCCCTCAGGTAAAAGATATTTTGAGATCTCATTTTGAGTTAGTCAAGGTAGAATAGAGAAGAGCCAGAGAGAGCTCGGGAGAACACCTTTGTAAATACAGGCATTTTCCATTTTAATATGATCAGAAGCATTTTTTCCTACATATGTTCTGTCTTATATGCATGTCTATGGGTGTTCATTATATGTTGTGTTTGTGTGTGGTTATCATGCCATTGCAGGGAGTTTATTTGATTTCGGGGTTGAAGGTCTTTGAGGTTTCATGCCAGGAAGGCATGACAAAGTGTTGCGGACTCTGAATACCAGTGCACAGAGGATGCACTTCTGAACTCTGTGGAGTCAGGTAAAGATGTGTTGAGGCACAGGGACTGAGATCAACAACTCAGGAGGAGGAAGACCTTTGAGGTTACTGAACACTTCAGGAGGCAAGGCTATGTCGCTGAAACACAGTTGCAGACATAACTTTGTTGTAAGTTCTGTGGAGCTCTGTCAGGTGGGCATTGAGCGTAAGCACGAGGTGCTGGAGGAAGAACTCTACTAAGAGTTTGAAGGAGAAGCAAAATCGTTGAGGATTTTGGAAGGCTCTGCCATGTGGCATTGAGCAAGTGCGTAGGCATGTACAGAGAAGGAAACTCTGCTAGGAGGCATCGAGTCAGTGTGCAGGCAGGTACCGAAAAGCAGATAACTCTTTGGGTTCTGTAAATCAAAGGAAGATTCCATTTGAGGATCTTCACTGGGTTTCTGAACACCCAGAAAGACTCAACAATTTAGTCATTGGAGAAGGGGACAGCCAGGAAGGCATTTTATTCTCCATCTATGGGAGAAGGAATGAAAAAAAAAATCCCTTAGCGGTCTGACCGTTTGCAGAAGCTCAGAAGAGATAGCACCAACGTGTGCATGAGAAGACTCTGCAAGGAGTGCAGGAGTCAGAGAATCCCTTGAAGAGTCAGGAATAGAAGCTCATGAGGGGTAGCGTTATCATATGCATGGAAAAGCTCAAGGTTCGGGAGTTCACAGAGAAGAAAGCAGACAAAGGTTGAGGCCTTAGGGAAATTTGGAATTCTTCCAAGTGTAGGAAGAAAGAGCACCAAATCTCAGGAGGAGCAACATCGACCATTGGATCAGCTGATAGAATCTGGATTGTTGGTTTTCGCACCCAGGGGGCAGCCGAAGGAG
Organism: Picea glauca; assembly: GCA_000966675.3. NCBI lineage: Eukaryota > Viridiplantae > Streptophyta > Pinopsida > Pinales > Pinaceae > Picea > Picea glauca. The sequence goes on along the minus strand of JZKD02S1339248.1, from coordinate 8,796 downwards.
CACACAGGAAGAAGGATGGATCTGAGCCGTCAGATCTAGAGCGTAATACCCAACAGCCGTCAGATCGATTGGGAGATGCACGAGGTTTAACTTCACAAACAGGGGAGTGATAATCCTGAAAGGCATAGCCACTTGGGATATCGGGGGTACCAAGGACGTGAAGAGATTTCCTTGACATCAGAAACCCCGAATTAGCGAGACTTGATCTGGACCGTTCGCTGGGAGCAGATGCGTGTCACGAGGTTACCCATATTGGGGACTCAGACACCGGAGGTTGGAAGAGGAAGTCATTCGACTCCACAAGTGGAGAAAAGGTGAGAGCTCCATGTTGTGGGGCCTAGCTGATGCCATATTGGGATATCGACACTCGAGAATGGTGTGGGGCCATAGGAGTCGGCAAGTGGACAGGTGGCACATCGCATGTCGAGATTTCCTAAGTGGAAGAGCTGATAATTTGGTGTCAAGGGTCGCGAGGCGCGAGGGCACGAAGCAGCGAAGTGGCGAGAGGATTAGGAGCCGTCCATCTGAGGAGGACAAGTGGCAGAGATCGAGCGATCTCGCGAACTCGGGAGTTCGTAGGGTGAGAGCCCAAGTATTGGGTACTCCAAGTCACAAGAACGTGAGGAACGAGAAGGAGATTAGCCATTGGATCTGGGTCGTAGGAGAACCGTCGGATCTGCACGAGGGATCGTGTATCGAGGTCTTGTGAGAAAAGACTGGAGGATTTGGCCACGGGGATCACGATATTGCGATAAGTGATATCCCGACAGCTAGAGGACAGTGTGGGCCATAGAGAAGCTGGCGAGTGGAATACAGGTGGCACGAAGTTAGCGGGATCTCTCTGTGAGAAGTCCTGAATATTGGTGTTAGGGTTCGCGATCCTGCGAAGCTTGATGTCCTGACAAAATAAGGGACCATTGAAAGGTCAACTCACGTGCGCATCGACATATTGGTGCACCGGGTATCAGGAATTAGAAACCCAAGTGTTTGACATAGCGAGTTGTGAAGTCGCGATAGAATAAATCGCGATAGGAGAAGGGTGAGGTCAGCATTGATTCATATCGGCGCTCGAGGACTCGTAAGATTCACACCCGACCACTGACCTTTGGACTCACAAAATTGTGAGTATCGATTCTTTGGTAAGTCATGAAGGGGGATCGCACAGGAAAGAGAGAATCTGTGGGTAGATATTTCCCGATAGGGAAATAGAAGAGCCTTGGAGTTCTTCGGACCAAGAAGAAGAAGATCCTGTGAGCGGGCAAGCCATAGTGGCGCGCCCCAGCGTCAAGTGGTATCAGAGCTAGTTCTTTCTTGTATATTTCAGGCAGGAAGAGGCAGAGGAGGAAAGCACTCTGATACACATCAAGTGGTATCAGAGCAGGATTCTGTTTGTATATTATAGACAGAGGAGCCGGAAGGAAGACAAAGTTGTTGGAGGACTCTGTAATGATTGTTTGCAGATAGGCAGCAATCAAGGAGACAGTCAACAGGACTGTAAGATGAAGCTGGAGACACTCTTGATGCGGAGTGACAACAGCAGGTTGGCCAGGGAGGCAGATAAACACAGAAATATGGCTACTGAAGGCCATAAGCATGTTGAAAAGAAGAGCCTAGAGCTGATGAGCGCAGCAGAAATGGATAAAGAGCTCGCTGACATAAAGCGAGAGATGGAGGAGCTCGAATTGAAGATGCGACAGGATAGGAATTCGAGATGGGTATATGAATGGCCCATGAGGAAGGCAAAAGAAAAGTGGCTAGTCAGAGAGCTGATGGTCATGAGACAGCGCAGGCTGTTGAGAAAGTGGTTGAGGTATGCTGAAAACCTCAAGGCCACAGAGGAGAAGATGATTGATCATTGTGAGCCAGAGACTGGGAGAGGTCTCGATGATGAAGAATTTGAATTGGGGTCATCTGAGGATCTCAAGCACTGCCAGGAAGGCAGAGAAGAAGAAATTACAGTTTTCCAGGAGGGCAACGAGTTGAGATCAGCTGAGGATATCATGGACTATCAGGAGGACAGCCAGGGAATTTCAATTTTCCAGTTGGGCAATGATAAGAGGTCACTGAGGGATCTCGAAGACTGCCAGGAGGGCAGCAGAAGCATCTTTGATTTCTAGGTGGGCATATATGAACATTTGAGACCATTTGAAGGTCTCATGGAGAGTTCAATTCAGCAAGGAGTGCTGATGAAGATGGGATCGGTTGATCTCATAGTCTGCTAGGAGGGCAACAGAGACATCCCATATTGCCAGGTGGGCAGAGATGAGCAGGTGAGACCATTTGTGGGCCACATAAACTCAGAAGTGAGTGGGAATCAACCAGAGGAGCTGACAGAGCATGTGGACTTGGATCAGCAGGTGCAGCTGACAGAAGAGGTGAAAGATCAGGATGACCTTCTGATGATTGGGGGAATTGGGGTATTCCTATCGTGTGCCTAGGAGGAGGCATAAATTTGTGTTGCAGATGGTGCAACAACAGAACAGTCACAGCCGACGATGACTATCAAAGTGAAATTGGAGAAGACAATTGAGACTACCCAAGCGGATGAAGCTGAAGAGACTGCAACATGGGAGTTTGCAGTAGGGGCAGAGGAAGAAGAAGCAGGCAACATTTCCTTTGCTGACCTGTGGGATCAAATTGAAGCCTTGGAGGAGAGGGTAAAAGTACAGGGCGTGCACATCCAATAGGTGAAGTTGGAAACAGATGAAGGAGGCATGGGGGATCATGGTGATCTTCTCATGTGCCAAAAAATTTTGCAGCTAAGGAGACTGCAGAAACAGGATCAGTCGTGGGAGCAACTAGATGAGGTGATAGAGGAGATCAGAAGGATGATGATAGAGTTAGCAGAAACTGCCAGCAAGGAGAGGTTGAGTAGGGAGGAAGCTGCAGCAGCAACAGCGCAAAAGAAGAAGCAACAGCAGAATGGAGCAGATGGGAAGCTCCAGATATTTGTTTGGGATCCAGGAGGATTTTCAACAGCTTAGAGGGGAAGCGCATGAGCAGGAGCTCATGATTTTGCAGCTAAGGAGTATGATGCAGGAGCATCTCTCCACATTAGCCAGCCAGCTAGCCATGTCAGCGTGCATGCATTCAACGCTGAAGAGAGAGGCGCAGTCCTCATTCAAATTTGAATTGAATGTAATTTAATGCTTAGGCTGGTGAGCCATGAAAGTCGTGCCTTTGAGCAGGCGTTAGGTAGATCGGCTTTAATGCAAAGATCGGTTGAGATCTAGATCCACATGCTGGACTAGACAGCCATTGATTGTAATTTATTAGAGTAGGTGAACCTGGAGGGAAGTGCTCGATGATCCCCTCAGGTAAAAGAGATTTTGAGATCTCATTTTGAGTTAGTCAAGGTAGAATAGAGAAGAACCAGAGAGAGCTCGGGAGAACACCTTTGTAAATACAGGCATTTGCCATTTTAATATGATCAAAAGCAGTTTTTCTTGCATATGTTTTGTCTTATATGCATGTCTGTGGGTGTTCATTATATGTTGTATTTGTGTGTGGTTATCATGCCATTGTAGGGAGTTTATTTGATTTTGGGGTTGAAGTTCTTTGAGGTTTCATGCTAGGAAGGCATGACAGAGTGTTGCGGACTCTGAATACCAGTGCACAGAGGATGCACTTCTGAACTCCGTGGAGTCAAGCAAAGACGTGCTGAGGCATAGGGACTGAGATCAATAACTCAGGAGGAGGAAGACCTTTGAGGTTACTGAACACCTCAAGAGGCAAGGTTGTGTCGCAAAAACACAGTTGCAGACAGAAATTTGTTGTAAGTTCTGTGGATCTCTATCAGGTGGGCATTGAGCGTAAGCACGAGGTTCTGGAGGAAGAAATCTACTGAGAGTTTGAAGGAGAAGAAGAATCGCTGAGGATTTTGGAAGGCTCTGCCAGGTGGCATTGAGCAGGTGCATAGGCACATAGAGAGAAGGAAACTCTACCAGGAGGCATCGAGTCAGTGTGCAGGCAGGCACAAGAAAGAAGAGAAATCTTTGGGTTCTGTAAATCAAAGGAAGGGTCCATTTGAGGATCTTCACTGGGTTGCTAAACACCCAGAAAGACTCAGCAATTTAGTTGTTGGAGAAGAGGAGAGCCAGGAAGGAATTTTATTCTCCATCTGTGGGAGAAGGAATGAAAAAAAAAATTCCTTAGGGGTCTGAGCGTTTACAGAAGCTCAGAAGAGATAGCACCAGCGTGTGCATGAGAAGACTCTGCAAGGAGTGCAGGAGTCAAAGAATCCCTTGAAGAGTCAGGAATAGAAGCTTAGGAGGGGCAGCGTTATCATATGCGCGGTGAAGCTCAAGGTTTGGGAKTKCACAGAGAAGAAAGCAGACAAAGGTTGAGGCCTTAGGGAAATTTGGAATTCTTCCAAGTGTAGGAAGAAAGAGCACCAAAKCTCAGGAGGAGCAACATCGACCATTGGATCAGCYGATAGAATCTGGATTGTTGGTTTTCRCACCCAGGGGGCAGCCGAAGGAGCACACAGGAMGAAGGATGGATCTGAGCCGTCAGATCTAGAGCGTAATACCCRACAGCCRTCAGATCGATTGGGAGATGCACGAGGTTTAACTTCACAAACAGGGGAGTGATAATCMTGAAAGGCATMGCCACTTGGGATATCRGGGGTACCAAGGACGTGAAGAGAKTTCCTTGACATCAGAAACCCCGAATTAGCGAGACTTGATCTGGACCGTTCGCTGGGAGCAGATGCGTGTCACGAGGTTACCCATATTGGGGACTCAGACACCGGAGGTTGGAAGAGGAAGTCATTCGACTCCACAAGTGGAGAAAAGGTGAGAGCTCCATGTTGTGGGGCCTAGCTGATGCCATATTGGGATATCGACACTCGAGAATGGTGTGGGGCCATAGGAGTCGGCAAGTGGACAGGTGGCACATCGCATGTCGAGATTTCCTAAGTGGAAGAGCTGATAATTTGGTGTCAAGGGTCGCGAGGCGCGAGGGCACGAAGCAGCGAAGTGGCGAGAGGATTAGGAGCCGTCCATCTGAGGAGGACAAGTGGCAGAGATCGAGCGATCTCGCGAACTCGGGAGTTCGTAGGGTGAGAGCCCAAGTATTGGGTACTCCAAGTCACAAGAACGTGAGGAACGAGAAGGAGATTAGCCATTGGATCTGGGTCGTAGGAGAACCGTCGGATCTGCACGAGGGATCGTGTATCGAGGTCTTGTGAGAAAAGACTGGAGGATTTGGCCACGGGGATCACGATATTGCGATAAGTGATATCCCGACAGCTAGAGGACAGTGTGGGCCATAGAGAAGCTGGCGAGTGGAATACAGGTGGCACGAAGTTAGCGGGATCTCTCTGTGAGAAGTCCTGAATATTGGTGTTAGGGTTCGCGATCCTGCGAAGCTTGATGTCCTGACAAAATAAGGGACCATTGAAAGGTCAACTCACGTGCGCATCGACATATTGGTGCACCGGGTATCAGGAATTAGAAACCCAAGTGTTTGACATAGCGAGTTGTGAAGTCGCGATAGAATAAATCGCGATAGGAGAAGGGTGAGGTCAGCATTGATTCATATCGGCGCTCGAGGACTCGTAAGATTCACACCCGACCACTGACCTTTGGACTCACAAAATTGTGAGTATCGATTCTTTGGTAAGTCATGAAGGGGGATCGCACAGGAAAGAGAGAATCTGTGGGTAGATATTTCCCGATAGGGAAATAGAAGAGCCTTGGAGTTCTTCGGACCAAGAAGAAGAAGATCCTGTGAGCGGGCAAGCCATAGTGGCGCGCCCCAGCGTCAAGTGGTATCAGAGCTAGTTCTTTCTTGTATATTTCAGGCAGGAAGAGGCAGAGGAGGAAAGCACTCTGATACACATCAAGTGGTATCAGAGCAGGATTCTGTTTGTATATTATAGACAGAGGAGCCGGAAGGAAGACAAAGTTGTTGGAGGACTCTGTAATGATTGTTTGCAGATAGGCAGCAATCAAGGAGACAGTCAACAGGACTGTAAGATGAAGCTGGAGACACTCTTGATGCGGAGTGACAACAGCAGGTTGGCCAGGGAGGCAGATAAACACAGAAATATGGCTACTGAAGGCCATAAGCATGTTGAAAAGAAGAGCCTAGAGCTGATGAGCGCAGCAGAAATGGATAAAGAGCTCGCTGACATAAAGCGAGAGATGGAGGAGCTCGAATTGAAGATGCGACAGGATAGGAATTCGAGATGGGTATATGAATGGCCCATGAGGAAGGCAAAAGAAAAGTGGCTAGTCAGAGAGCTGATGGTCATGAGACAGCGCAGGCTGTTGAGAAAGTGGTTGAGGTATGCTGAAAACCTCAAGGCCACAGAGGAGAAGATGATTGATCATTGTGAGCCAGAGACTGGGAGAGGTCTCGATGATGAAGAATTTGAATTGGGGTCATCTGAGGATCTCAAGCACTGCCAGGAAGGCAGAGAAGAAGAAATTACAGTTTTCCAGGAGGGCAACGAGTTGAGATCAGCTGAGGATATCATGGACTATCAGGAGGACAGCCAGGGAATTTCAATTTTCCAGTTGGGCAATGATAAGAGGTCACTGAGGGATCTCGAAGACTGCCAGGAGGGCAGCAGAAGCATCTTTGATTTCTAGGTGGGCATATATGAACATTTGAGACCATTTGAAGGTCTCATGGAGAGTTCAATTCAGCAAGGAGTGCTGATGAAGATGGGATCGGTTGATCTCATAGTCTGCTAGGAGGGCAACAGAGACATCCCATATTGCCAGGTGGGCAGAGATGAGCAGGTGAGACCATTTGTGGGCCACATAAACTCAGAAGTGAGTGGGAATCAACCAGAGGAGCTGACAGAGCATGTGGACTTGGATCAGCAGGTGCAGCTGACAGAAGAGGTGAAAGATCAGGATGACCTTCTGATGATTGGGGAATTGGGGTATTCCTATCGTGTGCCTAGGAGGAGGCATAAATTTGTGTTGTATATGGTGCAACAGCAGAACAGTCACAGTCGACGATGACTATCAAAGTGAAATTGGAGAAGACAATTGAGACTACCCAAGCGGATGAAGCTGAAGAGACTGCAACATGGGAGTTTGCAATAGGGGCAGAGGAAGAAGAAGCAGGCAACATTTCCTTTGCTGACCTGTGGGATCAAATTGAAGCCTTGGAGGAGAGGGTAAAAGTGTAGGGCGTGCACATCCAACAGGTGAAGTTGGAAATAGATGAAGGAGGCATGGGGGATCATGGTGATCTTCTCATGTGCCAAAAAAATTTGCAGCTAAGGAGACTGCAGAAACAGGATCAGTCATGGGAGAAACTGGATGAGGTGATAGAGGAGATCAGAAGGATGATGGTAGAGTCAGCAGAAACTGCCAGCAAGGAGAGGTTGAGTAGGGAGGAAGCAGCAGCAGCAACAGCGCAAAAGAAGCAGCAACAGCAGAATGGAGCAGATGGGAAGCTCCAGATATTTGTTTGGGATCTAGGAGGATTTCCAACATCTTAGAGGGGAAGCACATGAGCAAGAGCTCATGATTTTGCAGCTGAGGAGTATGATGCAGGAGCATCTCTCCACATTAGCCAGCCAGCTAGCCATGTCAGTGTGCATGCATTCAACGCTGAAGAGAGAGGCGCAATCCTCATTCAAATTTGAATTGAATGTAATTTAATGCTTAGGCTGGTGAGCCATGGAAGTCGTGCCTTTGAGCAGGCGTTAGGTAGATCGGCTTTAATGCAAAGATCGGTTGAGATCTAGATCCACATGCTGGACTAGACAGCCATTGATTGTAATTTATTAGAGTAGGTGAACCTGGAGGGAAGTGCTCGATGATCCCCTCAGGTAAAAGAGATTTTGAGATCTCATTTTGAGTTAGTCAAGGTAGAATAGAGAAGAACCAGAGAGAGCTCGGGAGAACACCTTTGTAAATACAGGCATTTGCCATTTTAATATGATCAAAAGCAGTTTTTCTTGCATATGTTTTGTCTTATATGCATGTCTGTGGGTGTTCATTATATGTTGTATTTGTGTGTGGTTATCATGCCATTGTAGGGAGTTTATTTGATTTTGGGGTTGAAGTTCTTTGAGGTTTCATGCTAGGAAGGCATGACAGAGTGTTGCGGACTCTGAATACCAGTGCACAGAGGATGCACTTCTGAACTCCGTGGAGTCAAGCAAAGACGTGCTGAGGCATAGGGACTGAGATCAATAACTCAGGAGGAGGAAGACCTTTGAGGTTACTGAACACCTCAAGAGGCAAGGTTGTGTCGCAAAAACACAGTTGCAGACAGAAATTTGTTGTAAGTTCTGTGGATCTCTATCAGGTGGGCATTGAGCGTAAGCACGAGGTTCTGGAGGAAGAAATCTACTGAGAGTTTGAAGGAGAAGAAGAATCGCTGAGGATTTTGGAAGGCTCTGCCAGGTGGCATTGAGCAGGTGCATAGGCACATAGAGAGAAGGAAACTCTACCAGGAGGCATCGAGTCAGTGTGCAGGCAGGCACAAGAAAGAAGAGAAATCTTTGGGTTCTGTAAATCAAAGGAAGGGTCCATTTGAGGATCTTCACTGGGTTGCTAAACACCCAGAAAGACTCAGCAATTTAGTTGTTGGAGAAGAGGAGAGCCAGGAAGGAATTTTATTCTCCATCTGTGGGAGAAGGAATGAAAAAAAAAATTCCTTAGGGGTCTGAGCGTTTACAGAAGCTCAGAAGAGATAGCACCAGCGTGTGCATGAGAAGACTCTGCAAGGAGTGCAGGAGTCAAAGAATCCCTTGAAGAGTCAGGAATAGAAGCTTAGGAGGGGCAGCGTTATCATATGCGCGGTGAAGCTCAAGGTTTGGGA
>JZKD02S1339236.1:186549-203092 GCA_000966675.3 Picea glauca | reverse complement strand
TTTTTCAAATGGGGTAAAAATTTAAATTTTAAATGTCAACTTTTTTATACTTTTTAAAATTTCAATAATTTTACATTTCTTAATATTTTTTTAATTTTTTAATTTCAATAATTTTACATTTATCAATATTTTTTTAATCTTTCAATTTCAATAATTTTACATTTATTAACATTTTTTAATCTTTTAGTATAATTTTATAAAAAATTGTATGTAGTAATTTTTAAACTTTTAAGTCATATTTTAAAATATAAGAAACATTGAGATGTTTTTACTTTTTTAATTATTATAAAGATCATGGGAAGTAATTCTTTTCGAATGACTAAGGAAATGTCTGAATATAGACACTAACAAGTAAAGTATTCGGAGGCGGAGGCACTACATGCAATATTATACATATTACATCATGTAATATGTTATAACATATTATACCTTCAACTATGTAAATCACATATTTCAATTATTTTTCTAAATTTTTGACCTTTTTTTTATGGAAACTTTCTAGAAAAATATCCTCATTACTTTAATTTATAAGAAAAAAAATTAAATTAAAAATATGAAACTGTTATATTCTTAATAATTTTGTGTTATGCTTATTTCCATCCTGTCACACCACCTTAACTTCACATATTAATGAAGGTCTTCTCATAATGCTGGTATTTTCTGGTTGCATGTATCACATTTATTGTCACTTCATTGTACTCATAGGTACAAGCAATTGCATAAATTATATGATGTAACTCACATTGAAATCACTATCTACAGTGAATTTATGTGAATTGGGCTTCACTTTCCCATCTGGTATTTATTCTTGGCAATAGCAAAGTGTCCTCTTTCCTTTGTTTTTCTTCTTCCATTGAACATAACCCATTCTACCACTAACTCAAGAGCCTTGTTGTTACAACACTCCATTGATTATTTTTTCCTTGGATGAGTTTTTAACAACAATTTTTTAAATTATATAATTTTAAATTATATAAGTAATTACAAAATCTTTATAATTGTTTTTAATTATTTATGACAAATTCACTTCCCCTCATGACTCTCTCCCTCTCATATGCTCTGGCATATTCACTTCTCCTCATGACTATCTCCCTCTCAATACTCTAGCATATTCACTTCCTGTCATAACTCTCTCCCTCTCAAATTGTACTCTCCCTTGAGACCACCTCCACCCATTCATTGCCTACCCTATCAATGCCCTACCCTCCCTTCAGATTATTCAACTCCTTTCTCTTTTATACCAACTCCAAGATCACATTCATACAACTATAATTCATCCTAATTTTCATTTTCACTTCATAATGCTCCTTACTTAACCATACAATTCTCATTTCCCTAAATACTTTACCAAATCCCTACACACTCATGCCATTCACACCACATGTGACCCATAATATCCCATTGATTTTTTTATAGTCTGTCGTCTTGTAATATCCCATTTAATGTGTCTCTCGATTTAATATGCCATGCTCCATGCACTTGTTGACTCAACGAAGCAATTTTCAAACCATACATTGAATTGTTTAATCAATCCTTATGTTGAGACCTAAGACTACACCCCTTCCCCTCCTCTCTCAATTCCCTATACCTTCATCACAATCATTCCTCTTCTGGTTGGTTAAGTTGGTTTCCCATTACTAAATGACTCATTTTTTATCATTATCTTTCTTGATTGATTCTTTGCACCAATTATTTCAATTTTCTTGAAAGATAATTGCATGTCGTGGTTTGGGTTCAAAATATTTGTCATCATGTTTACCATTGATTGAGTGTGCAACAAGTCGACCAAGTCCTTTGTTTGCACAGGAAACATAAAAAAAAACGCAGCAATTCAGAGAAGTGGATTTCGGGCTTAGATTGTGAGAAAACAGACAGGCTAAATTTTTGACAGTGGAGATCCAACAGTCAATTAAGATCAACGACTCTTGTGCATTCGGGGTTTCAAAATCGTGTGAGGTTTAACAACAAGAATACGAAGTTTCACTCCAAGAGATTATAACTCTGGGAGATTATCACTCCGTGAGATTTCAATTCAGAGAAAACACAGTTCCCTGGAGCTCCAAATGTCGAATTGCCGAAGTGGCCACCACATCACTCCGCGAGATTGTCACTTCGAGATATTTTCATCCAGAGAAAACACGGTTCCCCGAATTGTCTGAGCTTTGAAGTGTCGGAGTTCCAAAGGGCCAGAGCACCTGAAGTCTCGAAATATTAAAATGATTAAATTCTTAATCTCTGGTTAATTAGAAAAAAGCGTTGGTTAATGACTTTGCGAGTTCGGTCGTTCGGGAGATATGTATACTCTGCACTCAAAAGATCTTGAACGTCGAATTTTCGAAGTGGCTTATCCTCATTAATTGCATGTTTTGAAGTTTTTAAACGACACAAAATGAAGGGAACATTGAGCCAGTCCATGACATCATATTTGTTAGGGACCTAACCCCTCACGTAGGTATAATTATATATTTCGATGTAATAAAGGTCAATATTAATAAGGCCCAACAATAAGGAAGAATGAGTCCAATGTAAGAAGACCTAATAGAAGTTTTCTCTTGTAGAAGGATCTTCCTCTAGATTGTTCTTTTGATAGACATATTTAGTATACATAGGAATTGAGGATATGAGAACTTTTGTCTTGGATATTATTGTAATAGAGCTCTTCTCTGCTAGAGGTTGCCCCTTCGAAGAGGCAAGTGAACATTTCCCTCAGTTTTCAAAGTGTTCTTTCTGTTGTTATTCCGGTATCATTTTGGTATTATTGTGGTGTTGTTCTGGTTATATTGTTGTTCATCTACCATTTGTAGCTATTTATTTCTATTATGAATACTTTTTTATATTTGGAATATTACAAGTGGTATCAAATCACCTTCCTTGGCAGAAAATTGTGGGTTAATTTTTTTCACGGTAGAGACATATTCCAACATCTTTAAGCTACAAAGACCTGTCATTATGGGCATTAACCCGCGGTCAGGGATTCATACATGCAAGAAATACAAGTGGTACTTAAGCGCACATCTGTTGGCCACCCTTGTTGGTACCCCTTTAAGTGGTAGTGCCTCAGACAACACATGTATACGTATCGGCCTAGATTTCATGAAGCCCTCCATAGATAAACCGATCGGTCACTTGAATTCTATAGTGCCACCGAGAACAACACTCGAGAATATACTCTCTAGTACCTGGGTAGTCGGGTAGTATGGCTAAGGGCACGGTCTAGCCTCCTTAGTTGGTGCCCTGAAATATTGGGCCGAGTACTAATGTTGGACCCCACATGTATATAAGAGAGTTATAGCATAGGGCAAACCCTTGTCTGTAGAACCCTTGAATACCTAACCTTTGGGGACGAAAACAAAAAACATAATAGACAAGATCTATTGCCACACAACTATGTCCCCTGCATTCGAGTTGCCAAATTACTACACATTTCTTTTTGATTAATCATTTGGGCATTTCATCACTGCAGTATTCTTCAAATTGGAGTATAACTTCATAGGTGTAAAAAAAATAAAAATAAAAATAAGAGACTGGATCCTATGGGCACCATTATTTGAGACCTATTCCATTGGATTTCTCTCTTCGCCCTTATCACATTCATACCTATCAATTTTTAGCAATTTTTTTGACCCCACCTACCCCTTTTCGGTTCCCTCGTCATCATGGCCCATACCCGTAGCCAAGAATTGGAAGCTCGCTTCAATACCTTGCACTCTAATTTCACAGAGACCCAACAAGAAGTGAGACAGTTCAATGCCAATATTGCCACCATCAATAAAAACATCCATTCCTCCATCGTTGCCTCAATCGAGGAACTCAAACATGACCTCAAACAAAGCCATTACTACCCATCTTGAATCTGTCACTACGATGATCTGCACCAAACTGCATATCCCTGCAGATCCTCCCTTATTTGACCCACCTTTGCATACAAAAGGTGAAACTTCCTCCCATTCCCAAAATTTTCAGCCCCATCACTTTGAGCATGACCTACACCTTCCGTGTGTGGATGTGACCAAATTTGATGGCTCGAATCCCACTGGTTGGTAAACTCAAATGGAACATTATTTCTCTTTGTATGACATTACAGATGAGTTGACCAAACTCTAGTATGGTGTTCTCCATCTAGATAAAGAACGTTGGCAATGGTGGCAATGGAGAAAAACTGCCCGCCAAGGGTATGTTTCTTGGACACACTTTGTGGAAGAGATTTATGAACGCTTTGACACTGACACCAACCATTTAGGTTGTTTGAAAATTTTGAAACAATCTGGTACAGTGGAAGAATTTTAGCTACTTTTGAGCGACTTTCTTTTCGTACAGAGGGCATGTCTAATGCTTTTTTCCAAGAATGTTTTATCAGTGGTCTCAAGGATGAGATTCGTGCCCATGTCCTCATGGCTCGGCCTCAGAGTTGGGTGGAGGATACTAAAAGAGCTAAGGAAGCACAACAGGTTGTCTCTTCTCAAAACCGGAAACCCTTCTTTATTCCTCACACTAAACCAGTAAATCCCACTCCTCCTTCTAATCCACTAAAGATCGAAAAATTGACTACGACTGAAATGGTTGAATGCCAACTCAAAGGCCTTTGTTATAATTGTGATGAAAATTATTTTTTGGGACACAAGTGTAAGGAACAAAAGATTTTTATGGCCATCTTGGAGGATGATTTAGAAGAGGATGTTGAGGCTCCCCTTGTGTCTTTGTTACCTGAACCCACTTACATAACCCCTCCCTCGGACCATCCCGAAGTAGAACCAGTCATTTCCTTAAATGCTCTCATTGGATTCTCTGCTCCCCAAACCCTCAAGATAATTGGTTACATCAAGCATAGGAAAATCATCATTGTTGTTGATAGTGGAAGCACCCATAATTTTAGCATTGCCCAAGAAACTAATTTCTATATCCGTACAGTCAATAATTTCCAAATCATGATTTCCAATGGAAGGTCCATGAAATGTGCAGGGCATTGTGAAAATGTGCATCTCCAAATTGGTGACTACCACCTAAAATATCATATGTTTGCTATCGACATGGGCGGTTGTGACATTGTGTTGGGTGCAAAATGGTTGAGGATTTTGGGTCCCATTTTCATGGATTTTAAGGAATTAACCATGCAATTCGACCAGGAGGGCCAACAATATAAGTTCCAAGGCATCACCATCGGTTCCCCAAAGATCATTAGTTCCCATCGCATGGAAAAGCTACTCAAAAAAGGTCATTCTAGAGTTATTTCCCAACTCCATGCCATAGAAGCAACTGAGACACCCTCTGTACCACAAGACCTCCAATCCATCCTCTCTAAACATCAAGTGATTTTTTCCACTCCCAGGGACTCCCTCTTTCCCATGGTGTTCATGATCATTACATTCCCCTTGTCCGAGGAAGCCTTCCTCCTTATATTCGTCTGTATTGTCACCCCTTTTCCAAGAAAATGAAATGGAGAAAATGGTTCAAGAACTGATCAACACAGGTGTTATCTGCCCTAGTACAAGCCCCTACTCTTCTCCTATGGTCATGGTCCTTAAGAAAGAAGGTTCTTGGTGCATCTATCCTTACTTACGTGCTCTCAACAAACTCACCATTAAAGACAAATTTCCCATTCCTGTCATTGATGACCTCTTGAATGAATTGAGTGGTGCCCAGTTCTTTACTAAACTTGATCTTTATTCTGGCTACCACCATATCCATATGAAAGAGGCAGACATTCCTAAGACTTCCTTTAGAACTCACGAGGGCCACTATGAGTTTTTTTCCATGCCCTTTGGTTTGTGTAATGCTCCCTCCACTTTCCAAAGCCTCACGAATCATGTCTCCCGTCCTTTTATCTGTCATTTTGTCTTAGTTTTCTTTGATTATATCCTCATCTATAGAAAAACATGGACAAACCATATTGCTCATGTGGATCGAGTTCTCCATCTACTCTCTCAACACCAACTTTTCCTGAAACAATCTAAATGTGCTTTTGGTGCCTCAAAAGTCGAGTACTTGGGTCATCTTGTTGGAAAGGTCGGTGTCAGGTTGGATCCTAAAAATATTGAAGCTATGTAAGACTGGCCTCACCCAAAGACTCTCAAAATCTTGCGTGGATTTATGGGCTTAACAATTTATTATCGCAAGTTTGTTAAGAAGTATGTAAAGATTGAGACACCTCTCACTGCACTCCTTACAAATAATTCTTTCAGTTGGACTCCAGCAACTGCTTAGGCTTTTCAAACCTTGAAGATAGCCATGTGCACCACTCTAGTCTTGGCCCTTCCTGATTTCACAAAGACCTTTGTCCTGGAATGAGATGCTTCAGGGAAAGGAATTGGTGTTGTCCTTATGCAAGAGGGTCGACCTTTGGCCTTTACCAACAAACAATTGTCTGAGAAAAATTTGGGAAAATCATTCTATGAAAAGGAAATGTTGGTTATTCTACATGTCGTTGATTTTTGGCGCCCTTATCTATTGGGGCATCGCTTTTGAATTAAAACAGATCATCAAAACCTCAAGTATTTTCTGGAACAATGCATTTCCTCCCTAGAGAAACAAAAATGGGTGACTAAGATCTTTGGATATGATTATTAGATCATTTACAAGAAAGGTAAAGACAATGTGGTTGCGGATGCACTTTCCCAAAAATATGAAGATGAAGGGTCCTTTTTTTCTCTCTCCTTCATTGTACCAGATTGGCTCCAAGTTGTTTGCCAGGAATGGCTACATGATCCAAAAAGATCGCATCTGATACAATAGTTGCAGTCCAATTCTCCAGTTTCCCCGGCATACTCTTGGCTCCATGATGAGCTTCGATACAAAGGCCATTTGTATTTAAGTAAACAGTCAAAACTTAAATCCACGGTACTTTCTGAGCTTCATGCTACACCCACAACTGGGCACTCAAGGTTTACCAAAACCTATGACATGGTCAGACGTTCTTTTTTCTGGGATGGTATAAAACATGATGTTCATAATTTTTTGGCTGAATGTGACGTGTGTCAACGCAACAAGGGAGAAACAGTCAAATCTCCTGGCACACTACAACTACTTCTGATTCCAACTGCTATTTGGCGGGATATCTCTATGGATTTTATTGTAGGCTTACCTAAATCGGGAAATAAATCAATCATCATGGTGGTAGTTGATCATATTTCCAAGTATGCTCATATCTATTCTCTTCAACACCCATTTACAACATCCATTGTGGCTCAACTTTAATTGGATCAAGTCTTCAAGCTTCATGGCATGCTGCATTCTATTGTTTCTGATCGCGACCCAACTTTCACCAACAATTTTTGGCAAGAACTGTTCAATCTACAAGGCACCCAATTGCATCTCAGCACAACTTATCATCCCCAGACTGATGGTCAAAATGAAGTTGTCAACAAGTGTTTGGAAACATATTTGAGGTATTTTGCCTCGGAAAGGCAAAATTAGTGGGCTCAATGGTTACCACTAGCTGAATGGTGGTACAACACTTCGTACCATACATCTACCTGCATGACTCCTTTTGAAGCGGTATATGGAAAAAATCCACCTTCAGTTCTCTCATATTTTCCAGGTGTCTCAAAGGTCCAGGCAATTGACCAAACACTTACAGTTCGAGAGGATATTCTCCATACCCTCAAAGAGAATTTGGTCATGGCCTAGAATCACATGAAGCAATAGGAATATCAAGGTCACTCTAAACGTCAATTTACAGAAGGGGATCATGTGTTTCTTCGACTATAACCTTACAAGAAAAATTCCCTCAAGACTGACAATTGTCAGAAACTGGCGCCCAAATTTTATGGTCCTTATATCGTTCTCAAGCGTGTGGGACAGGTGGCCTATCAGTTAGCTTTGCCCAGTCATTCTAATCTCCATCCTGTTTTTCATGTTTCTTGCTTAAAGAAGGTGATTGGAACTAAGTGTCAAACTCAAACCAACCTTCCCAAGTTGGACGAAGAAGGCTCCATTTGGCTACAACCACAAGCAGTGTTGGACCAACGTGAGTGTCTTTTGCGTCAGCGAACCATCAAGGAAGTGTTAGTCCAGTGGAAAGATACAACTCCAGCAGATGCCACTTGGGAACCATCTACCATTTTGCAACAATTTCCACATCTCAAGCCTTGAGGACAAGGTTGTTTTTAAGGAGGAGGACATGTTAGGGACCTAACCCCTCACATAGGTAGAATAATAAATTACGATGTAATAAAGGTCAATATTAATAAGGCCTAGCAATAAGGAAGAATAAGTACAATGTAAGAAGACCTAATGGAAGCTTCCACTTCTAGAAGGATCTTCCTCTAGATCTTTGTTTTGATAGACATATTTAGTATAAATAGGAGTTGAGGGTATGAGAAATTTTTTCTTGGACATTATTGTAATAGAGCTCTGCTCTGCTGGAGGTTGCCCCCTCAAAGAGGCAAGTGAACATTTCTCTCAGTGATCAAAGTGATCTTTTTGCTGTTATTCTGGTATTATTGTGGTGTTGTTATGGTTATATTGTTGTTCATCTTCCATTTCTAGCTATTTATTTCTATTCTACATACTTTTTTATATATGGAATATTACAATATTGCTCATCTAGTAGCCCTCGATGATAGTCAACAGGTGCATAAAATTAAGCTACAGGTCCAGTCCTCGCAACACCATAATCAAGAATTGGACAAATTGTACTCCATATTGTAGAAGAAATATCAAAGACTCTAGAAAAACGTCAGAAGACTTGCTTCTTCCCCCTGTCAGTGTTTCATGGAAACCTGCATAGGAGATCTAGCTAAATCATGCACAAACAAAGCTTATGAAGAAAAGGAAGAGAGATACATAATGAATAATGATAATCAATGCATATTATTATCTTATCAATGAGTGAGTGATCTTCACTCATATAGGCAATGACATCCTATAATTAGGAATGCATGCATAATAGTGATGGTCTAAGATTAGAAATTCTAAAATAGAACTAGTAAGTTAACTCCCATTGAACTAGTGTTAAAGTTTAAAATATAACTAGTCAGTTAGCTCCCACTGAACTAGTGTGCTGAAAATATAAATTTCTCCAACACCCCCCCTGATCATCACTTTGGAGTAAAAAATGAGTCCTGAATAATAGGCCATATTAGGTACTCATGTACAATGCAACTAATGAACATTGAATAAAAGTGAGGAAAGAGGGAAAACCACGTGGGAACAAAACCCCCCCTCAAAAGATAATGTATCAAAAGGAGAAAATGGCAGTTGCTAGGAAACTATGTTCTTCACTGCAAGACGATCCCGCAAAGTCTGAAACTACTGTTCACTGAAAGTCTTCGTGAAGATGTATAAATATTTATGGATCTAATGAAGTCCTTTGGAAACCTGTCGGGCCTTGTACCTCTTGATCCTGTGGACCCATCTGCACCTGAAAATATTCCTTTCTGGTGGAGGTGGAACCAGATTCCAGGTCTGATTCTATAAGAGTGAGTCATACTCCTTCTACATGGCTGCTTTCCATAATGGATTTCCCACTACCCTATTGTAGGTCTATGGATTAGTAGATTGAACCATATAATAATGCATGGGAATCACAGGTTCTAAAGCTAGAAATACATGAGAAGGCTCCTCGAATCCAATGGATTCCATGCAAGGTTGTCTTCTTCCTAAAGTGTGGTGTGTGCATTCTTGGGCATCTGTTGAAGCTTCGGCGCTGGCTTCTTATCTGGCTATACTACTTTCTTATTTCCATGTACAAAATCTAAGTGTATGGAATCATCTCTGATGTCTAAAATTGATGGAAGCACAAGAGTATATGCATATTGCACTGGAGGTGCATGCAAAGTACTCTCCTTATGTGTAAGTAGAATAGAGGAGTCATTGTCAAAAAACTTAGTGAATTTATACAACCTTGAATTGTGATCCACCTCACCAATTGCAATGATGGAATTGTCATGCATGTCAATTACTAAAATTGAATCTGATGTAAATTCAACCTTTTTACCTTTCTGAGTGATCTGATAAACTGAGAGAATATTCATAGAAAGATTTGTAACATGTAAAACATTCTCAAAACTGACATTGTGGAGTTCCACTCTCCCTTCTCCTGCCACTACTACTACAGTATCATCCCCCATGAGAATAGGCAGTCTTGAGCATGGACTCAAAGAAAATAAAACTTCCTCTTTCGCTGCCATATGATGGGATGCACCAGAATCTGTAATCCATGAATCAGATGAGGAATTAATTGCAACCAGAGCATGATGATTACCTTTCTTAGGAGCATAATCTTCTTCATTCTACTTCTTGACTCCCTCTGGAATGAAGTTTCCAAGGTTGTTATGTTGAAGTGTTTGTGCCATAAGATCGATCTGTTTCTTCATGCATGTGGATTCTTTATGATTAGATTTATTGCAGTAAGTGCACTTCTTTCCCTTCTTCTTCTTCTTGGAATCTAAAGAGTCTTTGGAACATGAAGAATCATTAAAGGGTTTGGAATATCCCTCCTTCTCGTTCTATTTGGATGACCCTTTTCCATCATGCATGATGAGTTCATGCACTTTGGGATCTTTCATGAGGCCCATCTATATGAGTTTTGTCTGCTCTTGTGTAAGAGACTCAATGAACTGAGCCATATACCAGAATGGAAATTGGAGACATATACAATGTATTATGGTCCTAGCTTTACCAAGATTGTTAGAATAAGTTGTTTCTCTTGTGTAGACTTGTCAATACCACATTCACCCAAGCTCAATAGAAAAGGTTTAAATTTAGTAAAAAAATCTTGTATATTATCAAAACTTTTAGGGTCTAAGGTATTCAACTCTACCTCAAGCATATGACCTCGCATCTCATCCTGCTTTCCAAAGATTCCTTCCAAGGTGGTCCAAGTCTCGTTTGGAGTCTTGCATGCAGCAACATGAAACCATATATCAGTGGATATTAACTCAAGAAGTAGTCTTGTGGCCTCATCCTTATGGTTCACTCATTTCATTTTCTCAATCATTGATGTAGGCTCTGTTTTTGTCGCCATCGTCAAATTATACAATCATTTCCTTCTGAGTTGGAATTCTGCCTTGGGATTCCAATCAGAATAATTGTATGGTGTGAGGATTACCACCAAGTTTGACTGTATAATAGTTGTCCTATCCATCTCTCCCACTGTTTCTAAGAACCCCTAAAAATTTACTCTCAATCTGCAAGTGAAAAATTAAGAAATCACAGCAGAAAGAGCACTTTAAGTGAAGATTCTTATCAGTTTCAAGAGATGATATTCTGACTTAATTTCTCAGCAAACAGTGAAGAATCTCTCCAAATTTTTGAAAACCCACTTGCAGAGTGGGTCGATTTACTTCCCACACGAGCGATTTCCTCAAAAACTTAATATTTTGGGAGCAATCATTGTAGAAAGGTACGACCACAGATTCATATCAGTTTTAGGAGGCTATCTTGCAGCTTACTTTCTGAGAAAACAGTGAAGAATCTTGCCAAACGATTGAAAACCCACTTCCAAAATGAGTCGATTTACTTACTAAGCAAGCATTTTCCTCAAAAATGTAATATTTTGGGAGAAATGACTGCTAAAAGGTACGACCACAGATTTAGCTCGCCAAAACTCCGATTTTCCTTATTCTTTGGCTTGTTTAGCTTGCTCCAAGTAGCATAGCTTTGATACCATGTCAGTGTTTCATGGAAACCTACACAGGAGATCTAGCTAAAGCATGCACAAACAAATATTATCAAGAAAAGGAAGAAATATATACAATGAATAATGAGAATCAATGCATATTATTATCTTATCAATGAGTGAGTGATCTTCACTCATATAGGCAATGACATCCTATAATTAGAAATGCATGCATAATAGTGATGGTCTAAGATTAGAAAGTCTAAAATAGAACTAGTCAGTTAACTCCCATTGAACTAGTGTTAAAGTCTAAAATATAACTAGTCAGTTAACTCCCACTGAACTAGTGTTACTCTCACTGAACTGTTGTGCCGAAAATAAAAATTTCTCCAACACCCCCATGAGATAAATTGAAGAAAAATGATGCCAACATATCCCGTTATCTCCCAGTTGGCCTCCAACAATGTGCATGGATACCAATTCTCGATACATAACTTAGTGATGTCACTCCTTTTTAGTTTTTGTCAGAGTTCAATTTATTCCAACATATGCATCAATCTAGTTTATTACTAGTAGCAGTTTTTAGTTGTTTAAAGTTTGAGCATGTTTAGATTAAGTTAATAAGTGGTATTTTATGTGTGATAAGAACCACTCTTTTTAATGAAGTCAAGCTCGAAGTATACCTTAATATACTCCGACAATGTTTTAGTTAAGTTAATAAGTTGTTTCACAACTAATGGTGTAGAGTTAAGCCTCAGTCCTAGATGGACGAGAGCCTCTGCAAATTTGATAAATATGCAGTTTTTGTAGGTTTTTAGGGTTTGGTTTTGGGAAAAGAAGATCAATACATCAACTGGTTGAACCTGTTCTATGCATGTATTAAAGCTCTCTACCTAGTGAATATACTCTTGATGACAGTGTTTTTGTCCAAATCTACATGTGTTTCTATCTTATCTTGAATGCAGTTTTTTTATTTGTGCGAAGTACATTTCATTTCCTTCAACTACTGTATAACTTGTCTTTACTGATATGAAACCTATAAAATATCTAATTCTTTGGTGAAGGTTTTGTTTCTATTTCAACCTGTGGGAGTAATTGTGTTTTTGATACATGTTTAATGTCTTGAAATGATATTTTAAGTATTAAACTTCTTGCAACAGATTATTCATTGAGTGGTTTGTTGTTTCCCTTTGTTTTTAGCTCTATTATTTCACTTGTCTGTCATTTGTGTGTCACCAACCAAGGAGAACCCTCATCTATATCATTTTTCCAACCCAACCATGCTCTTTTCTTAGTAAACCAACCCTCTAACTGACCAACAAAATCATAAAACCAATCATTATAAACTTGAGGTGGCCTAGATATTCCTTTTAGTAGTCAAGTGTAGACTTTAGGACCAACATCTTATGGCGCTGTTGCCGGGAAATTTCGAAGCAATGAAATATATTTCACTGGGAGAACAACAACGATCAGATCTGACCTTTGATGGTGAACAAAGATCAGACACCTTCAGATTTCCATCTTTCACCCAGAGACTCCACTGAGTGAACTTCACAAGAGAAATATTGGCTCCCAAAAAAGGACTCAAGAGATCCAAATCTGGGCACATCAAAGCCACTAAGGATCGTCCCAACCTTGAGAAGGACACAGTAGTCTCTGACCCAGAAAGGAAACTAAGAAAATCCACCTTAGCTCAAAGATATACCTCACCCCTCAAGGGTAAAGCTACACCCAAAGAGTCCACTTTTCTTCATTATCACAAGCAACTTGAATTTGTTATCCCTGAGAATCAAAATTCCAAGGAACCTTAGAAACCTTTAGCCCTTGCCTCCACTTCATCATCTAGTCCAACATCCACCCCTAGATCTCCAATCAATCCTCATATTCCTATTTCCAAAACAATGGTTGTTTACAAGATGGATGCCATAATTGCTGCCAGATATGCACCTCTGGTTTTTCCTGTAGGCTTACATGCACTCCCGACAATAGATTACATGAAATATTTTCCAAGATATAATGGGGAAGGGGATGTCATAGCTAAGAAATATCCGGTAGCCTTCTACAACTTTGCAAACAACTTCAATATTAACTATACAGATGTGTGGATGAGGCTGTTTGTAAAGAGCCTCGATGGGGAAGTTAGGAAATGGTTTCAGGATCTCCCTCCATCCTCCATTACAGATATTGATGAACTAGATGAAGCCTTCATAAATCAATGGGGAGACAGAAGAGATTATTTGTATTACATCACTGAGTTTGGGGCCCTTAAGAGAAAGAATGGTAAGTCTATTTTAGACTTTACCAAGAGATTCAATAAGATGTATGGTAGAATCCGAGATGAGATCAAACCAACTAAATCATCTACCAATATCACTTATCCCAATGTGTTTGATGCAGAGTTCTCCCTTATGTTGAGGTAGAGAAGATCCACCACCTTGTTATCCATGCAAGAAGAAACCATTGAAGTTGAATCCAACATCTTGGCATAAGACACGTTAAAGAATAGATCTGATAAAGACAAGAAGAAATAGAGACATGAATCCCCTGCCTCCTCTAACCCAGCCACATTTGATCCTAAACTTGATGAAATGACCAAAAATTTGAAGGATTTGACATCTGAAATAGCTAAGATGAAATGGGAATCTAAACAACCAAACAAATCTTTTCAAGGGGTTGGGATCCAAACCAGTTTAGAAGGCCGAATGATGCCCCTCAGAAAATGCAGAGAGAGAGGAGGAATGTTGATGATCAAAGAGTAGTGCCTCCTTTCCAAAACAATCATATTGAGGAGATGGATGTAGATAGTGATGTCGTGGATGATATTGTTGTACTTTTCAATGAAACAAATTTTTACACCAGTCACTTAACGCAACAAGATTATGAGGTAGTGTTGGGCGCAGAACCATTTTTTGGAAAAGACTAATTTGGAGAATAAATCACAAATAAGGAAACTACAACTGGCAGGAAAAGCAACACATGCAGAGGATGTAATGGATGATAAGCCACAAATAATTATAAAGAGGTACTTAGGAGGTCTAGGTCAGGGTTGGTTCAAAGAGTTGGATAGGGTTTAGTGTGATTATAATTCGAGAATGTAAGAATGACTGTAAAATATGAGGTTGTTTCGTAAACTGTTGAGTTGAATAAAGAAAAGAAGGTAGATCTTAGATCACAGGTTGAGGAGCCTGGTGTGATCTATTCCGCCTCATTAAATATATTGATCCAACTAAGGGAGAGTTGTAATGTGCGCAACACCATAGATGATAGAAAAATAATAAAATATCCCAAGAGCCAGATCTTTGTGGACATAGCCCAGGAGGGGGTGAATCACGGTAGCTTATGTGTTATGTGAATGATTCATGGTTGTATCTTTGTTGTTAATGATTATATCTTAGATGAATGTTTTATGAAATAGATAGATCTGATTGTTTTACATGCATGAACAAGAATGAAAGAGTACTTATCATAGATGGATGTTATAGTAAATAAATAAAGATCATAAGGTTCAATTCCATATCCCCACTCATTCCCAGGATGCAATCACCTGAGTGTTGCAACCACCCATAGAACTATCTCGGGTGAGACTGTGCAGTGCACCCCGTGTACTGCGTTGCCTTCTAATTTTCCAGGGGGGCGATAGTTTTAGAGGGTTTTGTTGGAAACCATAGTAGATCTAAACTTGGGTCATCCCAAGAATGGTAGCAAGAGAGAAGTAACCAACAAATGGTTTTGTTGCTAGCTGAAACTGCATGTGATCGAGTGAGAGAGATCCGCGAAAGAATCCAGCCGAAAATGACAGAATAGAGGAGGATGTTTAGTCTGTGGAACCCAATGAAGGCGAAGATCGAAAGTTGGTTGAAAACAAAGGAGTTGGAATTTGTGTAGAAAGATAACATAAACCTAAAGTTAACACCGTGCAAATATCTGGACAAGTAAGTGTTTAACGACCTGCATGAGGTGTTTTTCTATGATTTCCCGCATGTATTGCAGGAGTGGTTGTTGAGGATGAAAGATAATCATCCTATGAATCGGATCAAATAGATCGAGTGGAACCCTGTAGAGATCACGCATTTACAAAAAGTAGACAACAAATTCACGCACGTAGTGGATTTATGGCTAGACAGTATTGTCGCAGGCTTTATCACAGAATTTGCAATAGATACTGCAAAGTCTTACAGTGCAGCAAAGCAAGGGTTCCTGAAGGGACCCAAAGGTAGGTATATCAGATCACTGTATACTTCCATCAAGATTTTTCTGTATAACAAAGGAGTAATGACAATGGCATTAGATAGCCAAGCTTCCCTGCATGCATGGGGGAAGGGGGAAGCATTGACTAGAGATGGAAGGATGGAAGGAGAAATGGAAAAGGGAAATAAGGAATCCATGGACCCGATCATGATGGAGGAATATCATATCAAGTAGATAATGGAAATAGATGGAAAGACGTGTAGTGGACCACCCTACCAATATAAGATGAATAATAATAAGAGAGCCATAGTTGAGAGAGAGATCTGGGAAAGTAATGAAGAAGAGGTAGAGGATCTTTGTGCTATGGAGCAGATTGAGGAAATCCTACGCGCAACATATGAATGGAAGACAAGCGGTCCAAGAGCAGGAATCGAAGGAGGAACCCCCATCCATGTCAATGTCAGTGTGGAACCCATAAACCCATGTGTGACTAATGCACCAATAAGAACACCACCATTTAGACAACCAAATTTTAGTGGAAGGAAGACAACAGGAAGTACATCTAGTCAAGGAGCAACAACTGGAGGAGTTAGTTTAGGAAGTAGTAGTCAAGTATCTACACCACACGGAGGTATTAGTTCATCATTCAGGATGGCAGGACATGATCCCACCATCAGGTTACCTGATCCAGGTGGATATCGGGGGCCACCC
This sequence comes from Picea glauca, assembly GCA_000966675.3. Lineage (NCBI taxonomy): Eukaryota > Viridiplantae > Streptophyta > Pinopsida > Pinales > Pinaceae > Picea > Picea glauca. The sequence continues at coordinate 186,636 of JZKD02S1339236.1, read as the reverse complement.
ACCTTTTCCAAATGGCTCAAAACAGTTTTCTGGCCATTTTGGCAACTTACTATTTTTAGCAGGTTTTCGCTTTCGGGGCCATTTTGA
>JZKD02S1339236.1:165937-184425 GCA_000966675.3 Picea glauca | reverse complement strand
ATTTTTACAGTCTCTGTACATTTCTTTCATTAATAGAAATCGTGTATTACTATATCTCTGTGTATTTCTTTATTATATCTCCGCTCTCATTTCGTGCCGAAAATAATCCGGATCATTACCAAAATTAAAAGGAGAGGCATATGAGGACCCTTAGAAGCACTTGTTTATCTGTGAGAAGATCTAGGAAGAAAAAAAGATCACAGATGAGGATACAAAACTTGCGTAACTAGACATTACGCTAAGAGACCGCACACTAGATTGGTACATGAGCTTGGCTATAAACATCCCACCGGGAACAACAAGGACGATTGAATATATTAAGAACCTGCTGATAAATGAATTCCAGAAGCCTAGTTCAGAGAATTAGTACATGAATGAGATTATAGAGATCAAACATAAACCAGGCGAATTTGTTTGAGATATTGACCATAGATTCAATCGATTGAAAGGAAAGATGAAGTATGTCATGACAGATATGCATCATAGACATCTATTTGTGAATTCACTACTACCACACCTGAAATACCCTTTGAGAAAGCAGAAGTTTCAAACTCAAGCAGAGGTTCTGCAGGCAACCTTACAACTAGAAGATAACCAATACCAGAAGACAGATTCAGCAATAGAGGAGTTGAAGGAGGATCTGAAGAATATAACATTTGAATTAAACCAGATCAAGGGTAAGGACAAAAGATAAGTTTTTTGGTGTACCACATGTAGGACATAAGGACACCACAAGAATGAATGCCCAAAGTTCATGCAATACATGGCAACAAGACTTCCAAACCCTTTTCCAACAAGAGGAATATGGTGTGAGATCTGTAAGACACAGGGGCATGATCCATATCATTGTCCAATGATTCAAAAATACTAGACAGTTCCTAAGAGTTCATACTGCAATTTTTTCAAGTCAGTTGGCCATGATGACAAAGATTGCAGGAAAATGGATCTGATGAGAGAAAGAACATCAGACACCTATAGGGTGTAGGTAGAAATGATGATAGGAAAATTTTCACCATAGTTTAACCAAGTACCAGCCCCATATAACAATGCGCAACAACAATATAACACTGCGTAGTTGTAGTACAATACCGCGTAGCCACAACATAATCTCGTCCAATATAATCAGGTGCCTCAGTACAATGCACCGCGAGGAGATCAAGATGGATATAGAGGTGGAGGACGAGGTAGATGAGGCTCTGAAAGAGGTAGATGATTGGTTTTATGTCATAACTGTCAAGAACCAGGACACTATGCATGAGAATGTCCACTTCCACCTACGACATGTATGTATTGTCATGCATCAGATCATGAAATAGAAGACTGTCTGACACTATTGGGGAAGATCCAGGAGAAGAGGAATCAGAACAATCAGAATGTACATTGGATATCTACAAACTCTAGAGAGTATGGAAGAAATATTGAAATAGTCACGCATGGAGGAGATAAAACAAGACCTCACACAGTAAGACAAGATCCAACACAACACCAATGGGTGAGGAAGAATGTTGAACCACATAAGAAGTTTGATGCGTAGAACGAAAATGAGACATCCAATCAAGAGAGCCAATAATTCTTGAAGCCATATATTGCATCTACATCAACTGCACAACATACTCAGGACATACTAATGTACGAGATGCCTTCATCGCTGGATCACACTAATGAAGCACAACATTTCAGACAAGTAGATACCATAAAGTATTTTCTGCAATCCTATGTTAAACTAATAAATGATCCATCATATGTTAAAGTATTACAAAATATGTTAGAAATATGTCACATAGATGTAAAGGGGAAGATAGAGTAGAAAACAGTTAATCATTTGCATACAAGGAGGAGGACAAGTAGAGAGTTCAGACTGAATGCCAACATTGGAGATTTCAGCATGGGGAATATTATACTGGATTTCGGCTCCAAAGTAAATGTGTTACCCAAGAATACATGGAAATGTATGGGAGAGCCCACATTAGGATATTCACATGTTCAACTGAAGTTAGGAAACCAACATAGAGTCCTGCCAATTACAAGACTTAAAGCCTAAAGGAGTCACAACCGATTTCGATGGAGTGCGCACTAAGGCAGACTTTGAATTCATAGAAATAGTAGATGGTACAACACCTTATCCAACATTGCTTGGACTAGATTGGGAATTTGATAACAAGACCATAATCAATTTAAAGACAAGAAAGATGACATTCGAGTCAGGAGAGCACAGAGTTGTTGCACCTTTAGACCCTTCATAAGGAGAAAAGTTTGTAGAACCAACTTGTCTAGATTTGGAAGAGATAAACCAGTTGTATAGAACCACCACATGTGCAAAAGATTATGTTAACCCAACTGGAGATGGAGTACTCAGCTGGAGAAGCATCACATCATGTGCTTCAGAATCAGATACCGGGTTGGAGAATTGGCAACATAGATTACATGAAGTGTCCACAAGAAGGTGCGCAAGAATAGACTGCGCAATAATATGGTTGGGTACATAAATCAAAGAACCTCCCAGTTTCCATGGAATCAACGATTTAAAAGAATTCCTAACAAGATACAAAGATGAGGTGTTAGAAAATCAGAGGGTATTATCCCTGGACATAGCACTCAAGGCAACACCTGGAATATGGTAGGGTGTGCACAAGGACATAATTAAGGACTGGTATCAATGCAAATGACTACTGTGCATCAGATTCGGCATAGAGAAGAAGAGAAAAATGACACAAAGATGTGATGGACAGGGATCACCAGTGGAACATTTAGAGAAGTGCAGAACATTATGGAAGATGAAACCACCAGAAGAATGGCCTCATCACTTTATTCATACACTAGAAGAAATTCCAGAAAACTGGTATGTAGACCAAGAATTGCGTAGAGGCATTGCAGAATGGACAACATTGTAGAAGAAGTTTGCGGTAACCTTCTCAGTTGAACATGAGAACCCCAACAAGGATTTAGCACTCAAGTAGATAAGAGGGGTAATATTCATCTAGGAACGAGAGGTGGAACTCATAATAGAATACCAACAACAGAATAGACAGACAGTGAAATAACTATTGTCATGCTATCATGTGTGGGAAGAAGAACCAGATGAAGATGACTCGCACAATATCCAAATTATAGAAATTGAAGGAGAAAGAGAGGTGGAAGGCCCATCCCTAGAATCATAAGTGTTTGTTGTGTCAATAAAGGTGAATAAAGTCAACATTGGGACAACTAAGAATCCCAAAATGGACAGCATTGGAGACTACTGGGATGAGAAAACAGTAGAAAGAATAACAGAGTTACTACGCGAGTACAGTGAATTGTTCCCAACAACCTTTATAGAGATGAAAGGCATAGCAGGAGAGCTAGGAGAGATGAAGATACCTCTCAAACCCGAGGCTAGATTTTTTAGACAACGACCTTATAGACTAAATCCAATATATAAGAAAAAAGTGAAAGGATAAATTGACAGAATGTTGGAAGTTGGTATCATAGAACCAATAGAAGAATTAGAATGGATAAGACATATGGTAGTGCAGGAGAAGAAACAAGGAGGGATAAGGATTTGTGTGGATCTGAGGAAACTAAATGATGCTTGCTTACATGACCCTTTTCCCACCCCTTTCACAGATGGGGTATTAGAGAATGTGGGAGACCAGGAAGCATACTCATTTACATATGGATTCTTAGGTTATCATCAAATAAATATAGCTACAGAAGATAGGTACAAGACTATGTTTTCCACAAAATGGGGCTCCTACCAATATGCAATCATGCCTTTTGGGTTGAAGAATGCACCAACTGTATTTTCAGGTGTAGTAATAGTTGCTTTTAAGGAATTCATACATCGGTTTTTGGAAGTGTATCTGGATTATTGGAATCAAGGTGAATAAAGTCAACATTGGGACAGCTGAGAATCCCAAAATGGTTAGCATTGGAGACTACTGAGATGAGCAAACAATAGAAATAATAACATAGTTACTACACGAGTACAGTGACCTGTTTCCAACAACCTTTACAAAGATAAAAGGAATAGAAGGAGATCTAGGAGAGATGAATATACCTCTCAAACCTGAGGCTAGATCTGTCAGACAATGACCTTATAGACTAAATCCAATATATAAGAAAAAAGTGAAATCATAAATTGACAGAATGTTGGAAGCTGGTATCATAGAACTAATAGAAGAATCAGAATGGATAATCCATATGGTAGTGCAGGAAAAGAAACAAGGAGGGATAAGGATTTGTGTGGATTTGAGGAAATTGAATGATGCTTTCCTACATGACCCTTTTCCCACCCCTTTCACAGATGGGGTATTAGAGAGTGTGGGAGACCAGGGAGCATGCTCATTTACAGATGGATTCTCAGGTTATCATCAAATAAAGATAGCTACAAAAGACAGGTACAAGACTACTTTTTCCACAAAATGGGGCTCCTACCAATCTACATTCATGCCTTCTAGGTTGAAGAATGCACCAACTATATTTTCAAGGGTAGTAATAGATTATTTTAAGGAATTCATACATCATTTTTTGGAAGTGTATATGGATTATTGGACAGTCTATAGTATGTTGAAAGATCATGTAGAGGTGTTAAGGTTGATGTTGGAAAGATGCAGGCAGTGTTAGATATCATTGAATATCAAGAAGTGCATTTTTGGGACACCTTTTGGAATATTGTTGGGACATATAGTTTGTAAATAAGGGCTATTGGTGGATCCTGCTAAGATTGTTGTCATTGTTAATTTACCACCACCAAAATCAATGCACCAGTTAATAGAAACATTGGGACATACATGCTACTACATAAAATTTATAAAAGGGTATCCACAAATCACTGGACCAATGGAGAAACTATTAAATAAGGATACTAAATTCCAGTGGAATGAGGATTTCCAAAAAGGTTTAGACACCTTGAAAGAGAAGATGGTAACAACACCTATTCTAGTATTACTAGAATGGGAAAACACATTTCATGTGCATGTGGATGCATCAACCATATCACTTGGAGCTATTTTGGCGGAGCAAGAGAGTTGGACCATCCTATAGCGTTTGCAAGAAGAAAACTGTCAGAGTCAGAGAAGAATTACAACACTACAGAAAGAGAAGGCTTAGAAATGATATATGCACTTTAGAATTTCATACACTATTTACTTGGCAAACACTTTAAAATGTTTACAGACCATTCAAACCTCAAATACCTAGTCAACAAGCCAGTGTTGGGGGGGAGGATCTGTAGATGGTTACTGTTGTTTCAGGAATTTGATTTTGAAGTGATATTCAAACTAGAGAAGTTGAATGTAGGACCTGATCACCTATCAAGAATAAATAATGGTGAGGAACCTACAAATTTATAGGACGACTTTCCTAATGCACAACTATTTTCAGTCCAAGTAGCTAATCAATATTTTTCTGACATCATTGAATAATTGAGTACAGGGACTGCGCCACAATATTTTAACACTACACAGAAGAAAAATATGGTAGTCAGAGCTGGAGACTATCAATTGATTGAAGGACACTTATACAAGCTGGGCACAAACAACATTATGAGAAGATGTGTCTTAGAACATGAAAAACCTGTAATTATGGAAGATGCTCATGAGGTAATAGTTGGAGGAAATTATGCAGGAAAATCTATCGTGTAGAAGGTATTGCATGCAGGACTATGGTGGTTGACCATTCATAGAGATGCTATGGATTATTTCCAGTGATGTGATGTATGTCAGAGGGTTGGTAAACCTAATAAAAGGGATAATATGACCCTATGGCCAAAAGTAACCTTGCAAGTATTTGACAAATGGGAAATAGAATATGTGGGACCAATTAACCCACTAGAAAAAAGGTCAGAAGAAAGGTATATCATTACTGTGACATAATACTTAACAAGATGGGAAGAAGCAACACCAGTAAAATATTACAACACAGAGACAACAACACATTTCCTATTTGAGAAAGTGATCACTAGATTTGGATGCCCAAGGATTTTGATGAGTGACTAAGGTACTCACTTTATCAATAGTACTATCATGGCTATTCCTGAGGAATTTGAAGTATACCATCAGAAGAGTACACCATATCACCCTCAAGCAAATGAAATAGTGGAAAATAAGATCCTAGAGAATGCCTTGACAAAGATCGGCAATGTTAATAGGGATGATTGGGACTTGAAGATACCAAAAATAGTGTGGGAATACAGGACTACATGAAAAACATTGATAGGACAAACACCATTCATGTTAGTGTATGGAAAAGAAGCAGTGGTGCCGTTAGAATTCTTGGTACCTAGTCTGCGCGTCGCAACAATTACCAACATGATAGAACAAGGCACAGTAAAAGAAAGGCTAGGTCAACTGATGGATATGGAAGAATATAGGTTCTAGCAGGATTTCATCAAGAAGTACATAAATCAAGAGATAAATATTAACACAACAGACATATCAAGAGGAAGAGTTTCAAGGAGGGAGACCTAGTCTTGGTATATGACATTAAATTTCTTCAGCATCCAGGGAAATTACAAATGCATTGGTTGGGACCATACGAAGTGAAGACTGTCACAGATTGGGGATCTATACAGTTGAAAGATCTGGGAGGCACAGAACTGAAAGTAATGATCAATGGGAGTCGACTGAAGCCGTACAAGGATAGTCAACCTCCTAGTACTTATAAAGTTACAGCGCAGTAAAAAAATATGTACATAGTGTATTATAGTATAAGTTAAGAGAGATAAAGTGAGAAAAATAAATAAAAAGGAAAAAATAAGAAAATCCATAAAAAGTAAAAAGGGGATAAAACTACAAACAGATCGACGGGCATGGAAGTTTTTGTTAGAATATAACTGGTAGAATAAATAGTGCGCTACAAGAAAACTAGTCATTGAAAACACTGTGCGCAAGAGATAATTTAATAGGTAGAAAGGCACAACGCGCAGGAAACACAGAAAAAAGTGAAAATGTGACAACTGTCAGTGCGACACAACTGTCACTTCTCTATCCCACTATAAAGTCGCAAAAAGGGGAGGAAAAAACTCAGTGTATTATTTTCTAAAGAGTAGAACACAGAGCCAAACAACAGAGAAAGAGAGGGAGAATTTGTGATAGCACATAGCGATTTAGAAGTCTACAGTACAAATTTCATCAACATGTCACCACCAAGAGTTGGAGTGCCGAGAAAAAACAGACGAAACACACAGAGTAGTGCCCAGGTGCCACAAACTGGAACACACAAGATGCCAACAGTTGTGGATGTGGAAGAAATCCACACACCAGAGTATGAATCGACCATGATGCATGTAGAGAACGAGAAAAACCCCACACAGGAGGTCGAGCAACAGGAAGAGGACACAGTAAGAACAAAACTTGACGTGTCGAGGGGAAAAGGGATGCAACAAGAAGAACATGCCACATGTTTGACTCAACATGGAACAAAACCTTAAGAACAACAGAGAACATGGCACCATGATATACCAGCAGTTGGGGTATCATCCCCACAAGGGAAAAAGAAGGCACGAGAAGAAAGGATTCCATAGGGAATACAACACACAAAGGAGGATCTAGCCATAGTAATTTTGAAAATCCCCGAAGATGTGAAGGCTGATGAAGAAATGGTAGGAGGAGTCGATGTCGTTAAATACTCCAACCATGATGTGTCTGATGCAATAAAGTTCCCAGACTTGGCATCACAAATTTACCTAGAGATCAGGGGAGAAGGCCCATCAGGTGCGCCATTATTGGAGCATGCATAATGGATCTTGGGGCTATACAATACATGCATAATTAACTTATTGGATATACCGCACTTTGGGCACGGTAAACACATGAAAAAATGTGTAAAGAAGCTGTTAGAAAGGGTGCATAGATGAATCTTATGGATGGATAGGCCAGTGCCTATTAATGTTGATCTAATTGAAACAATCACAGGGCTATCCATGGATGGGGAGAAGCCAAAACAATGCTCGGAGGATAAAACTAAGGTGAAATCCATTTCGAAAAAAATCAAATATAAATATGGTGCAGAGAGGAGTAACAGAAGAATCAGGATCAGCGAAATCAACGATCCTGCGACACGATTTGCAACACGACTATTAGGTTGCAAGTTAATGCGCAAGTGCAGGAAGGAGGAAGTTCCCGCAGGAGTAGTAACAGTTGCGACACAGTGTGCGAAGGGGGGCTCGATGAATTGGGCCCCATATCTACTAAATTCATTTCTAGATGACTGCAAGGACACATAATACTAGGGCTTTGATTTCCACTATTCGTGGTTACTCATCCTCATTGCACTCATTGGATGGAAAGAACCCACATACAGTCTTTTCTGCCAAGGACAGAAAAGTATGGTGCAGTGCGCTACACATCTCTTCGCAGCACAATAGATCCAAATAAGAAGAAACTTAATAGCAACATGTTCCCGCTATACCTAAAAATATCCAGAATAGGTTAGCAGATACATGGAGGATTCCCACAAAATTTTTCCAAGAGTTTGCACAAATAGAGAACTGTCAGGCATCGTGCCATAGTATGTGGCTACAAGAAAAGAGGGATCCAACCAAGGATTGGGTGCAACTGAAGTACTGTGTGACAATTCAAGACATCCAGATGAAGTTCCAAGAATGGATCGAAGAGTGGAGAATGCCAACAATCCCAAAGACGGTGCTAGGAGGACAAACTAGGACGCAGGACAAAATAGTCCTTGCACAGAAGATAGGCACAAATGGCGCAAGAAAAAAGAACAATACTTCACAAGACCTATAAGGGGGAAGCAGTCCCATACAGAAGAAAACCAGGACAAAGAAGAAATCACAACGTGGTTCTACACAGGGAGTACCGCACATGGAGAAGGAAACAAGAGGAGAGACATAACAAGTGTGTGCGAAAGAAATGCAAACGGAGAAACAAGAAATGTTTATGGAAGAAGGAGAAGGGCATGCTACAAGCATGGATACACATATGCCATGATAATCATCCAAGCCATAAGAGGCTGAAAGGAAGAGAACATGGCAACAAGAAAGTGGCTCCAGAAAGAAGGCCAAGACCCACAAGAAACTAATGGAAGCATCATTGATGGCAAATGATGTGGAGCTAATAGCCACAACAATGGAAGATCGGATGTCAGAGGTGTGGGAAAACACCAAAAATCATAGCGCTTCAATTTTGGAGAAAATAAAAGAAGTGAAAATTACGCTAGAGCAGTTGAGGACCAAGGCAGAACACCAACAACATAAGACAACAACGCCAACTAAAGAAGGGGCACTGGTTGGAGAGATAGTGCATATCACGATGTAGGGGAGCATAAATTTTATCATCACTCTTGAGATGTTGTTTATGGATGAGGAGACAACATAGAGGCCCCTAAAATACATTGAGATGTTGGACTTGGTGTTGCCCAAGATTCCAACTAAAGCGCTGTATAAATTACAAGTGAGTGTCGCGCAAGAGATTCAATCAAGAGAAAGGTCTAATACGACAAACTTACAATTGGCGTAGGAAGTCAACACCTCATTGAAGGAGGCACTTAGATAGGAAGGGGAGGAGAAAAATATGGTGTAGCAAAAGGTGGATGAGATGGAGAACCAAATTCAAGAAGTATTTTAAGCCATCTCAGACAACAAAGGAGTACAGGCAGCCTCATTCCAAGAGAAAATGAGAAAGATAGCGCAGAATCTGCAACAGTATAATGAACAGATCAAAGAACTGGAGGAGTGCACAGTTCACATGACTCCTCCAAAAGTCAAAGCGTAAAGAGAGAAGGATGTGACATATTCTGTAGAGAACATCGCATAGAACATACACAGAATGACATAGCTTCTAGAGAAGAGTGCCCAGCTATGAACACAAATTTTAGAGGATGGGAGCTTACAAGAGTTGCAGGGGAAGGAGGACAAGCGACATGCAACAATGGCAGATGTCAAACAACGATAAGGATGATGTCACTACATGAGAAGATCAATATGGCCGCAAAAAAGAAGAATTTACAAGCCGAGGAGAAGGTAGTACAAGTGTAGAAGATGGCACGACAGGATCAATTGGATCCCGTACAAGAAAAGGTGGAGCAGCTAGTCATCGAGATCGATGCAACAAAGATGAAAATAGAGCGCATAGGCTTGGAAGGGGGAGAACTGCTACAAAACCCAGTTACCATGCAACTGGTGGAAAACATGGTCGAGAGGAGCAGTCAGGCTCAGGCGCAGTTCCAAAGAATAAATGAAATGTATGACATGCTGGCGCAAGCAGTGACAGATGTTGGAGTAAGGTAGTGACTCGAGATGAGTCACAATGTTAGTGTTGGGGGCCTGTTGGGCGTAGACCCATTTTGGGGAAAAGGCTAATTTTGGAGAATAAAGCGCAAATAAGGAAAATACAGCTGGTAGGAAAAGAAACACGTGCAAAGGAAAGCACATGCAAAGGAGGGAAGTATGTGAGGCCACATGCAAGAAGACCAGACCATGCTAGGGTTAGGGTTTTGGTAAGAGGATGTAATGGATGATAAGCCAAAAATAAGTATAAATAGGTACCTAGGAGGTCCAGGTTGGGGTTGGTTTGAAGAATTAGAAAGGGTTCAATGTGATTGTAATTCCAGAATGTAAGAATGACTGTAAAATATGAGGTTGTTTTGTAAGCCGTTGAGCTTAAGAAATCAAAGAAAGTAGATCTTAAGGGTTAGATCACAGGATGAGGAGCCTGGTGTGATCTAGTTCTCTCATTAAAGATCTTGATCCAATTAAGGGAGAGTTGTATTGTGCGCGACGCCATATATGATAGAAAAATAATAAAAGAGCCCAAGAGATAGATCTTTGTGGACATAGCCCAGGAGGGGGTGAACCATGATAGCTTATGTGTTATGTGAATGATTCATTGATTTATCTTTTCTTTTAATGATTATATCTTATATGAATGTTTGATGAAATAACTATATCTGATTGTTTTACATGCATGAACAAGAATGATAGAGTACTTAGCATAGATGAATGTTATAGTAAATAAATAAATATCACAAGGTTCAATTCTAGGTCCCCACTCATTCCTAGGTTGTAAGCACCTAAGTGTTGCAGCCACCCATAGAACTATCCTGGGTGAGACTATGCAATGCACCCCATGTATTACGTTGCCTTCTAGTTTTCCAAAGGGGGCGATAGTTTTAAAGGGTTTTGTTGGAAACCATAGTAGATCTGAACCTGGGTCAACCGAAGAATAGTAACAAGAGAGAAGTAACCAACAGGTAGCAGAACTGTCAAATGAGTTTGATATTGAGATAGGGGAAGAGGGAATTATTCAAGGTCAGCCCCAAAAGAAATATGACTTGAGGCCTAGAACATGCAATCCCAAAGCCACCACCCTTGATCAGAAAAGAAAAAAAAAAGCTCCTCCCAAGTCAAATCCAAGAAAGGGTGCATTGGATAAAGCTCACCAACCTCCTCCATTTAAACATGTTGTCCCTGAATTAAAGGAAGTTGATAGGCCACAAACATATTTCATCCTTGAGAATGAGTTGAGAAAGATCAAGATCCATGTACCTCTGTTAGTATTGTTGACAAATGATCCTTTAAAACAATCCATTATGAAGGTTCTACAACCACCTACTTTTGTTGTAACTTCTGATGTAATTAATCTGCAAGATGAGAACCCAACCATTACTATGGGCCCACACATTGAGGATGGATCTGTTGCTTCTCCACCTTTCTACATATCTTTAAATGTCCATGACAAGATCCTTCATACCTGTCTCATGGACTCAGGGGCCTCACATAATGTCATGCCTAAGGTTGTTATGGAAGAACTAGGTCTGGAGATCACCAACCCCTACCAAGACCTTTACTCCTTTGACTCCAAAAAAGTCAAATGTTTGGGATTAATAAAAGATGTGGTGGTTTATTTGGCACAATTACACATTGAAGAGTTTAGTGATGGACATCATTGTGGCTAACATTCCCCCCAAGTTTGGTATGGTTTTTTCCAAGACGTGGGCCAAGAAGGTTGGAGGATCATTACAAATGGACCTCACATATGCCAACATCCCTGTTTTTGGAGGAGAACATAGGAGGCTATATAGAGAGGTTAGGTTGGCATGCATTGTTAGTGACCATTATAATCCAAGCAATCACCCAATTTACATTGTTGAGGATGAGATCATCTCATTTGTTTTTCATCTAAATGGTAATGAACCAGAAATTCAGTCAACAAATGAAAAAATCAGTCTTTGACAGATTAGGAGAACAAATTTTGGAGGATAATTCATCAAAGGAAGGTTCTTGGGCTGGTATAATCCTCATTTCCCCTGCACAGGAGGTTATAAATCTATCTTATAATTTGTAATTCAAGACTACTAACAATATAGCTGAGTATGAAGCTCTGGTGCTCGGATTGAGGGTTGCTAAAGACATGGTTGTTGAAATTTTGGTAGTCTTTGGTGATTCTAAATTAATCATCAATCAAGTCAAAAACATCTATCAAGCTAAGAAATAGAGGCTCAAACAATACAGGAATGAGGTGTGGGACCTGGTTGACAACTTCTTTCTGGCATTTAATATCTCCTTCATTGCTAGAGAGGCAAATCAGAAGGCAAATTCTTTGGTCTTGGCTTCCAGTACCTTCAGACCTCCCATTGGCCCAAATATCAAGTATCAGATGGAAGTTAGACATAGGACATCCATACCAGAAAACATAAATCACTGACAATTCTTTAGCGATGATTTCGAGATGCAAAGATTTCTACAGACCATTGAAGAATTCTCCATTATCTCAATAGATCAAGAGGGTGAAGATGATGAATAAAAAAATCAACAAACATCTCAGTTGTTGAACAAGGTGGTTAGAGACAACATTATGGAACTTAAAACAAACCACGTCCCCAGGGGTCTAGTGCCACTGGAAAGGTTATTTGATATTCATTATGTCTCCAAAGGATATTCCATAGAAAATCAAGAAGAGAAAGTGATTGACTTCAACATTGGGACTGCTGAAAATCAAAAAATAGTCAAACTATCCAGGGCACTACCCCAGAACAAAAAGACAGGTATGTCAGCCTCATGAAAAAATTTTCTTATATTTTTGCATGGTCGTATGAAGATTTGAAGACATTTAAAATTGACATCATCCAACACAAGATCCCTCTGATGGTTGGTTCTAATCCATTCAAACAGAAGATCAAGAAATTTAATCCCATGCTGATGTCCATAATTGAAAAAGAGCTGAAAAGAATGCTTGATGCTAGAATTATTGTGCTCTTGAGGTACTCACAGTGGGTGGCCAACTTGGTACCTGTGAGGAAAAAGAGTGGGGACATATCCTTGTGTGTGGATTTATGAAATTTCAACAATTGCTCCCTAAAAGACAACTACCCCCTACCCAATATGGACCATATTTTGCAAAGGGTAGTAGGTGCCCACAAAATTTCTTGTTGGATGGATACTCTAGTTATAACCAGATAGCAGTATGTAAAGAAGACAAAGAAAAAACAACATTCACCACACCATGGGGGACATTTATGTACGAAAAAATGCCCTTTGGGCTGATGAACACAGGGGCCACCTTTCATAGGGCTATGGATGTATCCTTTGTGGGGGAGAAAGAAAATTTATTGTTATATATTTGGATGACATCACCATTTTCTCCAAATCAGATGATGAGCATTTATAACACCTTGGGCAGATTTTCTGAAAATGCAAAAGGTATGGGATTTCTTTGAATCCAAGGAAGTCCCACTTTGCTATGCCAGAAGGTAAAATCCTAGGTCACATCATATCATAAGGAGGTATAAAAATATACCCTAAGAGAGTGGAGGCCATTCAGGAAATTGCAATCCCCAGAAACAAGAAGTATATTCGGTCTTTTATAAGAAAAATAATTTTTTTAAGGCGCTTTGTGCCAAACTTTACTGAAATCATAAGGCCTATCACCAACATGTTGAAGAAAGATGATGTTATCAAATGGTAACAAGAGGAAAAATCATCATTCCGAAGGATCAAACAATATTTGGTTGAAGCCCCTATATTGGTGAACACTGACTATGCCAAATAATCCTTTATCTTCTCTTTCGCTTCTGAGGAAACCATTGATGTTGTGCTAATCCAAAAGAATGAAGAAGGGCATGAACAATCCATAGCCTTTTTTAGAAAATCCATCTAAGATGTTGAGCTGAAGTATGATGTATTATAAAATCATGCCTATGCATTGGTCAAAGCATTTAAAGCCTTCATGGTATATGTGTTACAGTCTATCATAACAAACTATTTCCTAGCAACAATTTCAAAGAGATTCTGGTTCAGCCAGATAGTGATTGTCAAACTATTGGAGTATGTCCTGCACATAAAACCCACCAAGTTGATCAAGGGACAGGGACTTGCCAAGTTGTTATCAGAATCAAACTGTAAGGTGTTGGGATTGCATCATAACTTCACCCAATACGATGCACCCATGACACAGCCTAGACAAGACAACATGTGGGTATTTGAAAACTACTCTTATTCACATTGGTATAGAAATGTTATTTAATTTTTACAACACCTATAATGTCCAATATATTTGAAGAAGATGAGGGCCAGGTCTCTCAAATTAAAAGCTATAAAATTATGCATTTTAATTCAGAACCTGTATTGGAGGGATCCTACTGGCATCCTATTAAAGTGTCTTGATGAAAATGGAGCTAAACAAGTCACAACATATATACACAGGGGAGTTTGTGGAGGACAACAACATTGGAAATCTACAACCCTCAAGATCCTAAGGGCAGGGTAATACTAGCCCACCTTTTTTGCTGATGTATTTACTACAGTAAGGGCATCCAATGAATGTCAAAAATTTGTAGGCAAACAAAATTACTCTCACTGCCCCTGAAACCTATCACTACCAGTGGCCCCTTTCAACAACGGGGATTATATTTCATAGGTGAGATAAATCCACCCTCCAATGGAAAACATAAGTGGATTCTCACTACCACTGATTACTTTACCAAATGGATCGAGGCTTTTCCCACCAGGAATGCTACTAACAAGGTAATTATGAATTTTTTGGAAACCAATATCTTTTCCAGATTTGGTTGCCTTAGAAATATTATAACAGACAATGCCATGCATTTAAGTCCAAAGCCATGATTGACTTATGTGGAAGCTATAACATCTCCTAGACACATTCCATGCCCTATTATCCTCAGGGGAATGGACTGGCCAAGTCATCAAACAAGACTCTCATCACGATCATCAAGAAATTGTTGACTGAAAATAAGAAATTGTGGGACTCTAAACTTAAGTATGCCTTGTGGGATGATATGATCAGCACCAAGAGATCCTTGGGAACCTCACTATTTCATCTAGTCTATGGGATAGATGTTGTCTTCCCTACTCAACTCGTTATACCAATTATAAAATTCCTACAGGAAGAAAGGGAGGATACAAATGACATCCATAGGAGAATCTTTTAGATTATAGAGGTTCAACAAAAGAGAGAAGCCCTGAATTAGATAACTGAAGAGAACCAAAGAAAGATCAAATTATCTTTTGACAAGAAAACCAAGAAGGAGATCTTTCAAGAAGGTGACTTGGTGTTAAGGTGGGATGCCAGAAGGGAAGAAAAGTTTAAGCATGGTAAGTTCCATAACCTTTGGTTTGGTCCTTTTAATATGGTTGAGGTTATGGAAAATAATACATTTGTTCTACACAATCTAGATGATACTGAATTTTTTGGAGGCCCATTAAATGGGCGCTTCCTAAAACACTATTTTTCTTGAAAGAATGAGGGAAGGTCCCTCTTATACCATAGTTGTTTTCCTTTCTCATTTGCATTTGATTAGTTAGTTTGTGTGTGAATAAAGACTCCATAGCCCAACACAGGAACATGGGTGTAGTTACAGTTTTGGATGCAATAAGATGCATGGCTGACAAACATAAACAAAGGTAAGAGAAAGGGCAGTGGGAGCAAGTTATTAAGTTCCAAGGTACTGATCTGTTGTTCTGAGTACCCCACAGGGGGGTGTTGTCCCCAGTTGGAGCCAATGTTGAGACCTAAGTTTGCACCATTGCCCCTCCTCTCTCATTTCCTTATACCTTCATCAAAATCATTCCTCTTCTGGTTGGTTAAGTCAGTTTCCCATTACTAAATGACTCAACTTTTTATCATTATCTTTCTTGATTGATTCTTTTCACCAATTATTTATGTTTTCTTTAAAGATAATTGCATGTCATGGTTTTGGTTTGAAATATCTGTCATCATGTTTACCATTGATTGAGTGTGCAACAGGTTGACCAAGTCCTTTGTTTGCACAAGAAACATCCAAAAGAAAAACATAACAATTCAGAGCAGTGGATTTCGGGCTTAGATTGTGAGCAAACAGACAAGTCAAATTTTTGATGGTAGAGATCCAATAGTCAATTAATATCAACTACTCTTTTTCATTTAGGGTTTCAAAATCACGTTAGGTTTAACAACAAGCATATGAATTTTCACTACGAGATATTTTCACTACGGGAGATTATCACTCCAGGAGATTATCACTCCGGGAGATTTCAATCCAGAACAAGTGCGAACCTATGAAGTATCGGAGCTCTGAAGTGTCAAAGCCCTAAAGTGCCACATCACTTCGCGATTTCGTTCATTCTGGATATATTCATACTCTGCATTGAAGAAGCCCTGAAGTGTCGGAGCCCCAAATTGTTGAAGTGGATCCTCATTTCCATGTCACTTCATGAGTTCAGTTATCCGAGAGGTTTTGATCCAGAACAAACACAGAGCCCCGGAGCTCTGAAGTGTCAGAGCCCTGAACTTTCACGTCACCCTGGGAGATCGTCCTCCAAGAGATATCAATAATCCACATTCAAAATCTCCTGAATGTCGAAGTGTCGATGATGGGTGGCATTCAAGTGTCAATGACGTGTGGCATTCAAGTGTCGATGACGCGTGGCATTCAAGTGTCGATGATGTGTGTATTTCATATGTCGACGACACATGGCACTCATTTTAGGCACCTTTGGTTACATCATCTTCTCTATTTCAAGTGACACATGTCACTCTTCTTTTAATGACATGTCACTAACTATGAAATCATGCGGCCACATCACTCCGGGAGATGGTCACTCCAGGAGATTTTAATTCAGAGAAAATACAATTCCCCGAAGCTCTGAACACTGAATTTTCGAAGTGGTCGCCATGTCATGCCGAGAGATGGTCACTCCAGGATATTTCAATTCAGAGAAAACATAGTTCCGCAGAGTTCCAAACATCAAATTTCTAAAGTGGCTACCACGTCACTCTGTGATATTTTCACTACGTGATATTTTCATCCAGAGAAAACACATTTCCCTGAATTTACAGAGCTTCGAAGTGTCAGAGAGCCGAAGGGCTAGAGCACCCGAAGTCCTAAAATATTAAAATGATTAAAGTATTAATCTCGGGTTAAATAGAAAAAAATGTTGGTTAATGACTTCGTGAGTTCGGTCATTCGAGAGATATGTATACTCTGCACTCAAAATATCTTGAACGTCGAATTTATGAAGTGTCTTATCCTCATTAATTTCATGTTTTTAAGTTTTTAAATGGTGCCAAACGAAGGGAATGTTGAGCCAGTCCATGACATCATATTGCTTGTCTAACAACATCTCAATGATAGTTGACATGTGCATAAACTGAAGTTGCAGGTCCAATCCTTACAACACCATAATCGGGAATTGGAGAAATTGTACTCTAGACTGCAAAAGAAATATCAAAGACTCGAGAAAAGCATCAGAAGACTTGCTTCTTCCCCAAGGAGATAAATTAAAGAAAAATGTTTCCAACACATCCATTTATCTCCTAGTTGGCCTCCAATAGCACACATGGATACCGGTGCTCGATACAAAACTCAATTTTGTCACTCCTATTTAGTTTTTGTCAGAGTTTGGTTTATTCCAGCATATGCATCAGTCTAGTTTATTGCTAGTAGCGGTTTTTAGTTGTTTAAAGTTCAAGACTGTTTAGATTAAGTTAATAAGTGGTATTTTATGTGTGGTAAGAACCACTCTTTTTTATTAAGTCAAGCTCGAAGTATACCTTAATATACTCCAACAATGTTTAGTTAAGTTAATAAGTTGTTTCAAAACTGATGGTGTAGAGTTAAGCCTCAGTCCTAGATGGATGAGAGACTCTGCAACTTTGATAAATATGCAGTTCTTGTATGTTTTGAAGGTTTGGTTTTGGGAAAAGAAGATCAATACATTAGTTGTTTGAACATGTTCTATGCATGTATTAAATATCTCTACATGTTGAATATACTCTTGATGACAGTGTTTTTGTCCAAATCTAGATGTGTTTTTATCTTATCTTGAATGCGTT
This sequence comes from Picea glauca, assembly GCA_000966675.3. Classification (NCBI taxonomy): domain Eukaryota; kingdom Viridiplantae; phylum Streptophyta; class Pinopsida; order Pinales; family Pinaceae; genus Picea; species Picea glauca. The sequence continues at coordinate 166,159 of JZKD02S1339236.1, read as the reverse complement.
TTTTTTATTTTTGCAAAGTACATTTCATTTCCTTTAGCTACTGTATTGTTGATTAAGGTTGGTTGTCATTGATGTCAACCCTTGAAGAAAGACTCGTAGCACAAAGTCTTGGGTAATGGACCCAATATTGTTTGATGTAAATATGACTCATTATTGTTTTGTCATGATTGATAAGAAGTAAATATGGATGAACTCCAAAGTGGTCCCCTTATGGTGAAAGCC
>JZKD02S1339236.1:149030-164199 GCA_000966675.3 Picea glauca | reverse complement strand
TTACTCTGCAGTTATTGGATGATAATGCTTCATTGATATAACACTTGGATTATATGGTTAAAAGGGATTAAATTGCTCTATTACTGATTCACCCCCCCTCTCAGTAATCCAACATGTATAACTTGTCTTTACTGATATGCAACCTATAAATCAACTAATGCTTTGGTGAAGGCTTGTTTATATTGCAACCTGTGGGAGTAATTGTTTTTTTGATACATGTTTAATGTCTTGAAATGATATTTTAAGTATTAAATTTCTTGCAGTAGATTATTCATTGAGTGGTTTGTTGTTTCCCTTTGTTTTTGCCTCTATTGTTTCACTTGTCTATCATTTGTGTGCCACCAACCAAGGAGAACCCTCATCTATATCATTTTTCCAACCCAACTATGCTCTTTTCTTGGTAAACCAACCCTCTAACTGACCAACAAAATCAGAAAACCAATCATTATAAACTTGAGGTGGCCTAGATCTTCCCTTTAACAGTCAGGTGCAGACTTTAGGACCAACACCTTCAAAGGGCATCTTCTTATTTCACCACGTATCCCTAACTCTATGGAATAATTTCATGGGGTAATCTACCATACATGGACATTCACTACTCTTACAGGGGAAGTCCTTGACACACTAGATTTCAATAGGGTAGTCTTAAAGAATGTAGAAACAGAAACAAAGAAAGACAGAGTAGGAAACATAGCAAGAACATAATTTTTTTTGTTGTGTAGAGCACATTTGTATTAACAAAAATAGTAGAACATATAGTCAAAGGCGTAACTAACAAACCAAGAACAAGAGAGGAATAATCAGGCAGATTGGTACAGATGTCTAGAAGAGCTAGCAGTTTACAGTCATTTAGTAGTTGGAGTTTATTGTTAACACTCCCTCTTAACCTCAACGGTTACAAACATTAGTACTTATAATACCCAAGTGTTGTCATTGGAAATCAAACACGGTTTTTCCCAATGGCTTTGTAAAGATGTCTATGAGATAATCTCACGAGCCACAAAATTGTAGAGCTATGTCACCATTGTTGACTAGCTCGTGTATGAAGTGATAGTGAGTGTCTATGTGATTTCTCTTCTTGTGAAAAACAAGGTTTTTCGACAAGGCAATTGCTGAAGTGTTTTCACAGAAAATGGGAGTTGCCTCCTTCTCCGTATGTGACATGTATTTCAATAATATTCATATCCACACAACTTGATAGGAAGTTGAGGTAGCAACAACATACTATGCCTTTGCAGAAGATATGGACACAATCAGATGCTTCTTTGATTCCCAAGAAATCATATTCGTGCCCAAGTGAAAAGCATATCCTGAAGTGCTTTTGTGGTCATCCAGGATTCCTGCAAAATTAGTATAAGTGTAGCCAGAAAGATGATCATCTTCAGACTGAGTGTACCATAATCCAAAATTGAGTGTTCCTGCAACAAATATTAGAATCCTTTTGGCCATTTTCCAATGAGAATCTTTGGGAGATTCCATGAACCCGGAAACAAGGTTGGCTGCATACATAATACTAGGTCTAGTAGTTGTAAGATACAATAGGTTTCCTACTAAAATTTTATATGAAGTAGAATCTACTGTAGGGATTTCATATTGCTTGCTCAATTTTGTGCCTAGGGGTATAGAAGTTTCTGTTGGATTGTAGTCTACCAAGCAAAATCTTTTGATGATGTATGTAGCATAATTTTGTTGACAGAAAAAAATTCCTTTGGCTAATTGATCAACCTCAATCCCCAAAAAATATTTCATTATTCCAAGATCTGTCATCTCAATTTTAGATCGCATGGCATGCTTAAAACTATATAATTGAAGATTGTCAATGTATATCACATCATCAACATACAAGTATACAATCAAAATTTTACCTTGCTGATATGTTTTGGTGTAGAGTGTTGGATCATTTTGACTTCTTTTGAAGCCACTCTTGATCAAGTAAGCATCAATTCTACTGTACCAGGCTCTTGGGGCTTTCTTCAAGCCATATAAGGCTTTCTTCAACCAATACACTTTATCTAGGTGCTATTTGACTTCAAATCTCAATGGTTGATCCACATACACTTCTTCTTCTAGGACACCATTCAAGAAGGTTGATTTGACATCGATCTAGTATATTTTCCATTTGTGTTGAGTTGTTATGGATAAAAGGGTCTGTACAATATCCAACCTTGCTACTGGAGCAAAATTTTCACCATAATCAATGCCTAGTTGCTTAGAGAATAATTTGGCAACAAGTCTTGCTTTGTGTTTTTCAATCTGCCCCTTCTCATTGAGTTTAGTATTGTAAACCCATTTGACACCAATGTTGGTCTTATGCCTTGGCAGGTCAACAAGATCCCATGTCATGTTCTTCTTAATAGAGACAATTTATTGGTTCATAGCTTGAACCCATTGTGGCTCTTTAGCCACCTCTTTAAAATATGTAGGCTGGCAAGATAATAATACAAAAGGATTTTGTTGATTAAGTTCATCCAACTGCTGATGGATCTCTTTCAAGCTTCGAGTTCATTGGTTTTGGACTTCATATGGTGAATTTCTTCTTTAAGAAGATCTGCTCTGGGAATTGTCAATCTATCCTTGTACCTGCAATTGTGGAAGGACATGTTGATGTGTTTGTTGTCCTGAATTTTCTATGTTTTCAGGAAGTGGCAGCAATGGATTTTCACTGTCCATAGGGAGATTTTCAGACTCACTCCAGAACCGATTTTCAAGAAATTTGACATCTCTGTTGAGAATAAGTTTCTTTGAAATCGGATTGTACAGTATGTAAGCTTTGGATGTTTCATTGTAGCCAACAAAAATGCATTTCTCACTTCGATCATCAAGATTCTTCCTCAATTCTTAAGGTATGTGAGCAAATGCAATGCATCCAAAGGTTCTAAGATGAGAAACATTTAGTTTTGTCCCACTCCATGCTTCTTGAGGGACAAATTTAGCCCAAAATAGACTAAACATGCTACAACTTCAGCCCAAAATAAATTTGACAAACATTTCTCTTTGAACATGCTCCTTTCCATGTTCATTATAGTCTATTTTTTCCTCTTAGCCACTCCATTTCACGGTGGAGTATACCTGGTTGTGGTTTTCATGATGATGCCTTGTTACTTGCAAAATTTTGCAAATTATTTGAGGCAATACTCACCTGCTCTATCTAATCTAAGTATTTTTATGTATCTCCATCTATGTTTTTCAGCTTCAACCTTGAACTCCTTGAACTTTGTGAAGGTTTCAAACTTGTGTTTGAGGAAATAGATCCATATTTTCCTGCTAAAATAATCAATAAATGTTAGAAAGTAAAAGATAACACATATTGAATTTGTTTGCATTGGTCCACAAAGGTCAGTGTGAACCAAATATAAGTGTTATTTGGCTTGATTGGAGGATTGTGGAAAACTAACTCTCTTATGTTTACCACGAATGCAAGACTCACATGGGGGATTTTTCTCTTTGAAAATAGGTAGAACTTTGACCATAGAGTGCTTTTGCAAGAGACTTAGACTGTGAAAGGGTATATGGATAAATATTGCATGCCATAACATAGTTTCATTGGGGGTGGATGCACTTTGTGCATAGGGTTGGGTCATATTTGCAGTTCTAAGAGTCAGGGGAAACATCCTATTCCTAGTCACAGGGATTTCATAAATCAATTTCCTGCTAGGAGGTTTGTCATAGATATGACAAGATGATCCTTCAAAAAGTAGCTTATATCCATGTTCCATTAGTTTTCCTACACTTAGCAATATATATTTTAAGTCTGGAACATGATAGACATCATGTATGTCTTTCTTTACATCTTGTTTAGTCAAAACATGGACTATTCCTTTTCCTTGGACTTTGACTAAAGAGTCATCTCCAAGAGTAATATCAGAAGACCCAGAAGAATCAATGCATGCAATTTAGTCTTTATTACTTGTCATGTGATTGTTGCATCCACTGTCCAACAACTAGAGTTCCTTGTGTTGTTCGTCAGACTTGTGGCAAGAGAGAAACATCTCATCTGAGATTTATCCTTCATGATTTGAGACATGTGCTATGCCTGAGTTGTGAGCTGCTTTCTTCTTCCTACATTCATATTCATAGTGCCCATACTTTTTGCAGTAAAAGCATTGTATGTTTTCTTTTCCATTTGATTTCCTCCCTCTTCCTCTTTGTTGCCCAAATTTTTTATTCTGATGTGTGTGGCCTTCACCTAAGTGATGGTTGTTAGGGCTTCTCCCTCTTCCTCTACAACCTATGTTGTTTCCTATGTATCTCACTCCACTAAAGGATAATTGGGTCTTGAAGGCATGGGCCATTGACTCATCTTCCAGATTGAGTCTAGTCTCATGTGAGAGCAAAGAACCCATTAATTAATCAGTTTAAAAACTTGACAGATCCTTGGATTCAAGGATGGCTGTAACAACCATCTCAAATTTATTTGGAATACTTCTGAGGAATTTCTCAACAATCCTCTGATCTGGGATGGATTCACTAGTCAAATTGATCATATTTACTATTCCCATGACTCTGGTCATGAATTGATCAACATTGTCTGACTTGGTCATCTTTAAAGTCTCAAAGTGTGTCCTTAAGGTCTGTAGCTTAACTGTTATTACCTTGTCATTTCCATGGTAGGTTGTGTCAAGAATGTACCATTCTTGTTTTTAGGTAACAACAACTATGATCTTTGAGAATATGGAGTCATCTAGTGAGTTCTGAATCCAGAACTTGGCCTTATTATCTCTTTTCCTCTGTTCTTCTTGAGCATTTCTTTGTTGATTGGTCGGTAGCCAGATCTGGTTCCACATATCCATGATCCACTAGATCCTATCAGTCTTGTGCTTGTAAGAAGGATCTCATTCTGAGAGACCAAAATTCATAATTGTTTCCAAGTAAAATTGTCCCTTGTGTTGGCCCTAAATTGTTAGAGGTGACCATTTTTTTTTTAAATTCAGAAATGTAAAAAGAAAACTGTAAGTATAATTTTCTGTCCAAAAAAAATACCTCCAGGTACTTTGGAGCTCTTATTTTGAAATTTTGCCTTAATCCAAATTTTTCTGGCCCTTCATATTAATTTCTTTCCAACCAGAGGCGTTGAACACATGGAGATGGGAAAATCAAATATTTTTCCCTAGATTTGATTTGAATCTCAAGCTAAGAATCTTGAGCTCGGGACCCTTCTGCATATCCTTCCAATATTGACACACAAAGTCGACCAACAATTTTCTTTGCATTTTCGTGGAGTTTCAAACAATATGAGAGTACCCCTTCATGATTAAATAAGTCTAGCTCAATCTCTGTTATAGAATATTCACACCCACACTCAACTTGATCTATTTGTCATGGAAATATGGAGAGGAGGCACAACCAAACCAGATATTGTTGAACCCGATCGCGTAGTCTTCTATTGATGAAGACCTATCTTTATTGGAATATGTTGCACTACCTCTCAATAGGTTGTGAAGATCTGCATTGGATATTAAATCACTCATCTTTCTTTTGAATCTCATGCTTTCTACAGCTGGTGCCTCAGTGGAACCTCAAACAAAACCACACATTTTAATAGCGTGTGACTTAGAATTTCAAGGAGATTCTTTCTCAAGGGATGATTCAACGGTTCTCATGATTTCACATATCCAACAAGCTAGCTTGGTAATGATCCCAAAGAATGAAAAATTATCTGGTGCCTAACACGTGGCTAACCCACCAATGGTCTGGATGTTTTCTCATTTCGATATGGAATTAAACCTCAGGCAATTTTGTTGTGCAAGAAGATATGGGTCGTTACTTCTTGTTGAATTCGACCTTCTCTCCCTTCACATGGAAACGATCTCCACGAATGAAGAAGTAGTTCTTCAACTCACTCCTTCGGATCAACTGCTCTCCACTCTATGAAGAGGCTTACAAATCCCACTTTGATACCATGAAACAAAGCAAGAACAAAAGTTCCACTGTTGTGTAGAGTGCATTTGTATTAACCAAAAGAGTAGAACATATAGCCAGAGGCGTAACTAACAAACCAAGAACAAGAAAGGAATAATTAGGAAGATTGGTACAATTTTCCAGAAGAGATGGAAGTGTACAGTCATTAAGCAGTTGGATTTGATTGTTAACAAGTATTCATGTTGGTGGTGATTCATATTAGTAGTAAAGTACATCCTTCGGGGCATATAACGACTCTGTACCCTCTTCATGATGTCATGAACACCTATGTCATCGTCCAACACCACAATACACTCCCCTATACAATTGAAACTGGTAAAAAACATATTCCCACCTTTTATCATGCTTTTATCTCTCTGGAAATCTTACGAGAACTGGTTGCACATTTTCTAGACAATAGGTTGGTCACCCACCATATTTTACATTCATCACGATCCATTTTCTTCTATATCCATTAGATCCTCCCATGAACTCTGGCACCATATAGGGGGACGTTTTCCTACACCCCCTAGAAAGAAGTATCTTTTGGAGTACACGTGGGAAGATGTGATATACTCTCTTAGAGAATATCTCAAATTTCCTATTCAGACTTAGTATGTCTTCAACTTGAGTAAATTTTACATCTGAGATATCACCTTCAAGGGAAGTTTATAAGATACCAACCGAAGATATATATTTTTATACCCTCATATTTCTAAATTTGATCTAAGTCTGATTGTGCACTGTTATGTCAAGCTCATTATCTTCTATTGTTGTAAATGTAAAATTTGAAGTCTTTTTGCAATATGAAACTTTACAAGAAGTAGCACAAGAAATAGATATAGGAATTGAGTATTTTATTAATTTTGGAACTAACATAACAATTTCAAAAGTTGCATATATATTCCCACACTGTAATTACGTCATACTTCTACCAGAATTTGAGTAAATAAAACAACAAATGAAAAGAGTGAACTTGGGCCTGTTCTGGAGTAGTTCTGTCCTAATGGTGAATTCTAAGAGGAATACATATATAATAGCATCAAGAGATGATAATGGAAGTCCTGAATATGGAATATTTGGTACCACTTGGTGTATCTCTCATCCATATAATAATAAAATTGTAATTTATATATCAGAGAGGACTCTTTGTTGTAGCTCAACTTTCCCCCACAGTCAACTTTCGACTTGAATAATATCAGTGCATATAAAAAAAATGATGGATTTTCCCTTACTTAGTATATGGAGCAATTTTTCTTGACCAATAAGACCAGATTAAAGAGCTTACACTAATATTTGGTCTCAGTTGAACTATAAGTATAAATGGAAAAAATATTCTTTATGGGAACAAGAGAAAGTGCACCCAGATATACACTATTTTCACAGCTCCAACAAAAATGAATAGCAAGGGAAGGAATGTTCCCCTTTCCCAAAAAAAGACTCATCCCCTTCGGCAGTATATATTAAACCAGTAGCATAGCTCGAATTCCCTCAACAAAAGGATGAAGAGAGCGCCTAGATCTAAGGGAAACTCACCCAGCTTGCAGAATAAATCGTTCCAGAGGAGAATAAACTTAGGATTCAGTGTTAAAGCTTTATAAAATTCTGTCATATAACGACATATCACCCCCAATACAAAATATTGTAGCTTGACCTAGTTTCTTCCACTAGAAATGTGCCCAATCTGCAGATAATGGCGCCTCACACCAAATAAACAACCCAAATGTAGTATAAATCGATTCTCATTGAAGCACCTGCAAACACCATAGAAATTTACTCAAAGAATCTCAACAAATCACCGGATATTGATTCTTTCTCTCCCACTGAAGCACAATGTCGAGATCTGTATGATCCTGCTCTGAATTCGACTAGGGTGTATGGTTTCAACACCAAAATCAGAAAATCAAGATGAAGGTTTCCAAAAACCCTAGAAAACTCTCCAAGAGCTCTCAAAATCTATTTTCTCAATAAGAAGCGTAAGAATTGATGATAGAATCCTCCTATCCCCCCTTTTTTATACTTCTAACATGAGATTTTATTTCCTTCTCTTATGAATGTGGGATAATAACCCCACTTGACTTTTTTGTCATTCTTCATGTTCCCTTGATTATTTTTCTCCCTAGACCACGTGAACTCAATTAATATAGAGGAATTCTCTCTTAGAGAGATTAGGTAGATGGGAACATTACATAAGATAGGTCTACTATATAGATGTTGACTATCATAACCCTTGCCTACTGGGATACAGTGGTTCCTCTCTTCTTCTTCATTTTGGAGGCCGATAGCTACAACTTCACACCTACAATGACTTGGTTCTCTCACAACCCTACCTTACATCATGGGCAAACTCATCATCCTCTCTATCACATGGCTATTACACAACAAACATATTCCATCCAGAGAGTAGCCTTCGTTTTTCAGGTATGGATGCAACACCACAAACCGAGCAACAAAGAATGTTGGACAACTAGCACATTGTCTTACCACATCATATCAACAATTAGCAGTTATGTTGAGTGTGTGGAGGCAACCCACTGCCTCACATTACAATCCAATTTTAATAGTATATCTCGGGCTTTATAAGGGCACAAATCATTTTCATGTTGCAACTATTTTCATATATGAGTTCTACCAGATTTGGTTGCATTATCAATTTTTTCTTATGAGGCACATACAGTCTTTTTCACCCACATTGTAGCTAGGATTATGTTTCTTGTCATAATTTTCACAATCCTTGGTATATGGAACACTATAAAAAAAAATTATAGGCATGGTATGGCTATCATCACTCATCTCGGATATGACACACTATCCCTACTTATCTCTCTAGTTCACACACCTCGTATTGGCATGTTCTTAGGATTTATAACTTGTTGTCTATGTTTGCCACCAAGTCCTCTAGAGATGTCTCCATTGCATCACCTCATTGGGATCCTTTATTTTATGACACATACACAACTATCCATCATCCCCACCACCAAGGCCAACCCAGGTGATCTCTCTTTCACCCTAGGTCGCTCTTAGTCACCTGATTGTTATGTTATATTGGAGTATGGTTCTATACTTCTTCCACCATATGTGCACATTTACATCAGATGGGTACAACATTTCCTTGACCTGCATCAAGACCACACAGCAAATTAGTCTCTTTTCTTTTCATGGGAAATAAATCTCTCATCCATAACAGATTAGTCTTTATTCTTTCCATGGGAACTACCTCCTCCCATCCATAGCCTTTCTAGCACTTTTCTTCTAATTCTCTTGATTATTAGTGATTGTGCCAATACATATAGAAATATTCCATAGTGTTCCCTAATTTATCCAACAACATCCCTCCTCTGTTTTCAACAAGATATACAACATTCATTATTTATAGGAAAAATCATCTCCAACAAGTGAATTCACTGTGGGCCACCAAAGAGGGCGCCCATCTCCCTTCGCATAGTTGTTTCTATTGTAAACTTCCCTCGCCAATATAGTTGAGAAGGGAAGCTTCTAATAAATAATTAGCATGATTTTTCTGTCATGAAGTTAACTAAATAAAAATTGAAAAGAATGTTTTCCAGTCAGAAATAGAACAACAAGTTTCTTGTTGTTGCTGTAAACAAAAATCAGCAAGTCTAATAAAAGGGTGTATTCTTGTTGAAAAAAAGAAATGGTCATTTACTTCTCAATTCCAATATTGTTCTCTTTCATTCTCTGCGTATTTTGTATTGTGCAACATTTTTATTATTGTGTCGGTCTATTTTCTTGTTGCATTTTAAATTCCGCATATAGAATTGTGGATCAATTGATATCAGAGCCTGGATCCAAGCCAACTTCTGCTCATCCATGGAATTCAAAAGAGAGGCCATCCAACATTTTTTTTCTCAGAGAAAAACTTCCTTATCAGGGCTTCCAGTGCACCCTTCTCAAGGATTCCAACATGTTCATCTTTCACCATTTTCTAACATCCAGTGACAAATCAACATTTGTGGTGAATGAAAACTATGCCGCCATGAAGAGGGCCATTTGTAGAGGATTTTTCATCCACTACCACAATTGCAATTCAGGATTTGACGATGGATCTCTAGGAGCTACTCCATTTGCAGTAGCGCAAAACTCCAACACCCATGCAACTTGATACACATTTCCAATTACCAAAGTTTGCAGGCCAAATGAATTGCAACCATGTTGACTCTTAGCTTTGCATTATTTCCACATACTTTCATACATGTCCTGAGATGATGAAAGACATGAAGCTTTATATTTTCGGTATGCAACTCGAGGGAATTGCACAGACATGATGGGACACTCAGGTGGAGACTTATTCCTGGGTCATGGATAGAGGTGACCCGATCGAGACACAAACACCACACATTACAACGTGGGATGGATTCTGCTAGGATATCAGAGATAACTTTTACCCACAAGAATATTGCTAGAACCTCCTCGCAAGATGGTTGCAGCTCCATCAACTGGCCAATCAATCCATACATGGATACATTGACATCTTATGCAAACTATGCATCCAGCTCCACATCACCGATCTAGAAGAGGTATCGGTTGTCAAGTTCAATTCTGTCTTATTTCTAAGAATTCATCATGAAGTTGATTTGTTTCAGAGTTCTTGCTTAGACAAGGCCTTTCTTCAGCCCTTGGTCATTGATCATAAAGTGGTTCCTCAAATCCTCTCACCCCAAACCAAATATGACCCTTCTATTGCTAGCCCTTCTTAGGTTACCCCTACCACACCCTCCACACCTCGAATGATGCCCTGGTGTACCTTCCACAAGACCAACTCACATGCTTCTGCCAACTGTTGGGCACTTCATAACCTTCACCCCAACAAAAATCTTTTTGTAGAGGTCACTTAGTCTGATTCCTCTAACCATCCTAAATTCATTTCTATCAAAAATCCTATAGAAGTTGACCCATCGCTAATTTTGATGACCACTAATGAACACAACACATCTCCTGTGCCCCTGTTTAACCACAATTGTCAAATTAAGCATGAATTAGCTACTCTCATCCTAGACAATGGAAGCCAAAAGAAACTCATTGTCTGAGACTTGGTCCAATGCCTACAACTCCCAACTACTCTGCACCCTGAACCATATCAAATTGGATGGGTACAAAATGAAGGCTTGCACCTCACTGTCTCTCGATGTTGTGTGATGACCTTCGCTATTGGCCCTTTTCGGGATATTGTGGTGTGTGATATTTATCATTTAGATTGTTCTGAAATGTTACTTGGATTCCCCCACCAATAGACCCGAAACGTTGTTTATCATGCTAAATTCCATAAATACCACCTACAACATGAGGGACACACCTATGTTCTCACCTCCTCTACCCCTCAATCCAAAAAAACTATAGCCAGAAAAAAATACGTTAAACAAGTAAGTCTGAAAAAATATGTTTCCTTGTGTTTGGTTCACCCTATTCAACTAGAACACCTAACTATCCCAACACCTCAGGACATGGCTCCCCAACTCCCAGAAAATTCCAATGCCTTTCCCCAACCCACGTGACTACCACATATTTCTCTAGTGAGCACATGATTGATCTCATTTCAGAAACCTCTTTTCCCAATTCCCCTTCATACTGCCTTTCTCCCCAAGAGGTTGATGTGATAATACGCCAAACTGACCAACTTATGAATTTAGGCCCTACTCCAACTTCATATTTTCTTTATGCATGTCCAACATTTCTTATTCCAAAATAGTTTTATGTTCCAATAGTCTCCGCCAACAGGTTATGTACTCCAAAACAAGTGCTAGCATATTATAACACTTTTCCTAGTAGTTCCTATTTTTCCTAACAAATTATTGAGAAAGCTTCAACCAAACATAATTTTTACAAATGCAGTATAGCAAGACAAAATCATTTGCAGAGGCATCCCTTCTTAGTTGGAGCAGTTAATTAGACAATGTGTATTGGACACACCTGTTGTTCTTCCAGGGAGATTATATTTAAGGGAAATGTCGAGGCAGATAATGAAGCATTGGTAGATTAGTATCAAGTGGGGTCTGCACATCACCAACAAGGACAACACTCATCACACTGTCACACCCATACTTTCGCTCAACACCATATTCAGATAGTCGATGCATTACCAACTACACTACAACATGCACAACAAAGGCCTCATAAAATTCACACGCCATTGTTCTTTCACCCAAAAGATCATGTGTTGATCTTGCGAGACCAACATCGATTCAAAGGAAAACATCATCAATTGCACGCACTAAGATATGATCCTGGCATAGTTCGAGAAATCATTGGAGAGAATGCACTGCAAATTTCCTCATTTGTTGGCGGAAGCAGGGATGCTTTCGGATATAAGCAGGGAGGAATTGGGCCACCAAAGAGTGTGCCATTATCCCTTCGCATAGTTTTTTCTATTGTAAACTTCCCTCGCCAATCCATCTGAGAAGGGAATCTTCTAATGAATAATTAACATGATTTTTATGTCAGGAAGTTAACTAAATAAAAAGCGAATCAATGCTTGTTAGTCAAAAATAAAGCAACAAGTTTCTTGTTGTTGCTGTAAACAAAAATTGCCCAGTTTGATAAAAGGGTGTCTTCTTGCTGAAAAGAAGAAACGGTCATTTACTTCTCAATTCCAATATTTTTCTCTTTCATTCTCTATGTATTTTGTATTGTGTAGTGTTTTTATTATTATGTCGGTCTATTTTGTTGCTGTGTTTTAAATTTCGCATATAGAATTGCGGATCACACTGGTTTCTTTTTTAGTTTTTTTATTCTTAAACCATAAGGAAAGCCAAGACACTTTTGGAATAAACTGAGAAGAAGTGATGTATACAATTATTGGGCTTCCCCAAGACAAATGTACCCTTCCACGCAGAACAACGACACCCTACCCTTCCACACAAGACAACGAAACCCCACACTCTCCCAGGTCGTATTCTAAACGTTCTACGAAATCACTCTTTTTTGAGGATATTTTCTAGGGATATTTGTCTGAAATCCGGTGAGAAATTATTAGATCTGTATATTTGAGTGATTATTTTTGTATAATCCGAGTGCCCCATGGTTTTTTAGCATGTTGAATCCATTTATACATTCAAAAATGGACTTCAAACAACCAAAAATAATGATTTCATTCATATTTATGTCGTTGGATTCCAACGGAAAAAATATTTCGTAGAACATATAGACATTGCCTTAAACTCTCCCAGTATCAAATTTCAACTCAGTCATGGAAGTGTAGGGAAATGCTCCTTTTAGTTCTAAGTATTAATTAGTTTTTACGTTGATGCATTAATGATGCGTAACATGTTTCTAGCCTTAAAGGTTCTTGCAAGAGTTATTAAATCATTTAATCTTCGTTAATCTTAAGTGGATCTACATTGTGATACTATATAAAGTATCCACATTATGATGTTATATAAAGTCCAAATGACCATCATATTACAACAAGCCAACCATTTTGTCTTTAGGATAATTTTTAAGTGGAACGATTGTGGTGATACTATATAAAGGCCAAATGACCATCATAATACAACAAGCTAGCCATTTTGTCTTTAGGATAATTTTTAAGTGGATTCATTGTGGTGCTATGTAAAGGTGATAATTTTATTAAAGTATGCATATTTCATATTTTTTCGTAATGCATTTTGTAATTATGGAATTAAACTGTGTATGGAGTTTTTGAAACATCCAACATTTCGAGTGGACACTCCACCCATCAACAAGGACTCTTGAAGCAATAAATCTTTTCATATGTATTTCTTCAACAATCCCTGATGATGGGTGGAGTGTCCACTCAGAATGTTGGACATTTCAAAAACTCCATACAAAAATAATTCAATTTTTATTGTTTCTCTTGTTACTATTGTTTATGAGTCATTAGTTCACATCTTAGCTAGAGCTTACCGATTGAGAGATTCATAATCACATCAAGGCTTCTTAAAAAAAAACATTCTAGTGAGTGCTCACCCAACTTTGGTACTCAACATATATATGTTTATTTTATCAGAGACTTCATGATATTTGAAAATGAAAAGATAGCCTTTTGAGTCAACTAATGTCATAAAGCAGATTCTAGAGCTAGATAGCCACTATAGAACGAAGTAGATCATAATCTCAATGTTTCTTTATGATATATTTCATGATAGTTGAAAACTAAAGACATATCCTTTTCAATCAGTTGGCCTCCCAAAGTGTACTCTATATCAGAACGAAATAGATCAAAATCACAATTTTCTTTAGGGTGAGTGAAAGCTAATGATGGTCTCCCATGATGCGTTAGTGACAATGCAAACCTAGAAAAACAACAATATATTAACTTGGAGGGATTATTCATGGTACTTTTGCAATGAATTTGAATATGTTGTAAGAAGATGAAACTTAGAAAATGAAATTAGCTTTCTGAATATACAACTTTTATTCATAGACATTGTGAATAACTAGGTCAAATTTGATTTTTTCTAACAGTGGTATCTTATTTTGCCAACAAAATATAAGGTATATGTTTTTGTTCGTGCATGCATTGAGTATCTTAACGATGGAATTTCATTCCAAAATATTGTATACTTGTAGAGAACCCATTTTTCTTGTGTCGTGTATTTTTTGGAAATTTTTCATATTAATTTTATATTTTTTTAAAATTATCAAAGTTAACATATGCCTGAAATTACAACATCTTTTTCTCGCGCAGGATAAGAGGGTCTTAACATGATCAAAATTTATTTATTTATTTTTAGATTGTAGGTATCGGTCTCCTCTAGTGTCACATATAACTCATTTGAGAAATGGTTAAACCGAGAAAAAAAGTTATAGTAGAAATATGTATTCTAGGATTTTGATATAGGTGAAGACAAAAATAGATTAAAAATAGTAAACAATATTTATTTAAAAAAAAAATTATAAGTTTGAAATTTGCATAGCCGACTCAATATATGTCTATAGTTTCTTCAATAACTTAATTGTTTAGCCTATAGAAAAATAATGTCAAAGACAAAGATATAAAGGGGTATTCACAAAAATAGAGGTTTTTATCAATTTGCAGACTGAACCACTAGGTTTTTCATTTCAAACCTAAATCCGAGCCAACCAAGTTAGAAAACACCTTATCAATCCCGCCCAAAAAAAATGAATTCAAAAGAGTGTGCACGTCCTCTAAGATCGTGCATGTGTTATAGGAGCGTGCACGCACTCTAGGAACACACATGCACTCCTAGAAATCACTTCTTTCTCTATATTTGACCTCCCTCTCCTACATCTACTTCCCCCTCCTCACTATCTCACTCTCACTCTCCCTCTC